>JASSUY010032699.1:4060-35565 GCA_032466535.1 Forpus xanthops | reverse complement strand
ACTTTTTACCACACAGCAGCAACAAATTCTTACACAAGACTAGTGCCCGGCTGTTGCAAGCACAAACAAACAAGCAGCATGTTCTCATACATACAGTCCAGAGCAAATATTCAAATCACATCTCTTTAACAGAAGGAAAATAGGCTGGCAGAAAACCTGGTTCTGCAGGTACCGAGCTCTAAATGAAAGGTGCTGATACAAGCTATAGAAAACTGAGTATGGAGGACTCACAGACAAACTAGGCCAGAAAGACCTAGAGAGAAGAAGTAGGTCAGAAAGACACTTGGGTCTTGTCACATTACCTGTGCAAATATGGCTTCTGAATCACTTTTTATTTTGTTTCTTTGAAAAAGGACAGTTTAATTTAACAGTTGTAAAAAAGTTATCCCTGTGTGGCCACCAGTGATTTGCCAGACTTTTGACACACATCAGACACCAGGTGAACCTTGGGGAGATATTTAATGGCCAAGCTGAAGTGCTAGTGGTCTTCCAGGAAGAGCTGGAGCCATGTATGAAAGGCAAACCTTTGAACACTCACAGGAACAGCACAATTCTCAGGGACTTCCCTACTGTCAAGAGCTACATCTGATGATAAATCAAATAAATCTGTGATTGCTGCAGCTTAATATTTCAGTTGCTTCATTTACAATTTAAATCTTCACAGGATCTGTACTCTAAACCCAGAGTTTCTGTTGTCTTGGCTGAGAATGACACTTCTCTTTTTGACATACAGCTGCAGTCCTGGTGAGGTGACATCCTTCCCTATTTGCCTGCACCAGAAGGGGCATGATCGCTCTTGTCCACTATAAACTCATTTTGCTGTAGCTGGCATGGCCCTTCTCTGGCCCAAATTCAAGTGTTTGCTGTCTTTTGGGGTTGATACTTGATTTCTGGTGAGGTATTTTATCTTACTATTTTGTTACAGTAATTGATTTGTTTTAATTAGCCAAGATCCTCTTAGTTTGCCTACAGATAGGCATATTGGCATACTTGATTAGATACTTATAGTCAAATAAGAACTACTTAATAATGAATTACAATAATAATGTTATCATTGTTTAAGTGTGTGAGCCTTATGAGCTAAATACACACTTCAGGAAAACAAGAATAATGAAGTTGACAGTTTTTCCAGGCTTTAATCATAGAATTATATAATAGCTAGCATTGGAAAGGACCTTAAGATCATCTAGGTCCAAACGCCCTGCTCTGTGCAGTGACACCTCACATTAAACCGTGTCACCTAAGGCTATGTCCAACCCAGCCTTGAACACTGCCAGGGATAAAGCATTCACAACTTCCATGGGCAACCCATTCCGGTGCCTCACCACCCTTACAGTAAACAATTTCTTCCTCAGATCCAATCTAAATTTCCTCTGTTTAAGCTTGAACCCATTACCCCTTGTCCTCTCAGTACAGTCCCTCATGAAGAGTCCCTCCCCAGCGTCCCTGTAGGCCCCCTTCAGATATTGGAAGGCTGCTATGAGGTCTCCACGAAAGTACTTCTGAAATGCCTTGACTTAAACATCCTACTTCAGCGTTTTCACATTTGTTCAATAGGCATCACAGAACACCAGTTACTCACACCCAGACTCCTGAATATAACCATGCGCAGTGCTCAGAAACATTTTTATCATTGAGATACTCTCAATCTCCTCCCTCCTACCCATTCTCAGAACTGACTGTAATAGAAATAAGGCTCTTATGTTAGAAACACGTCGCCATCCCCGCAACACTAACAGAACTCAACAAAGGTATTTATGGTTTAGGATGTAAGAAACCAAATAATCACAGGAGTTAAGAGACCAGATATTGACATCTAATTCACAATCTTCCTTTTGGCAGCACACTCCCCTGACACATCCTTATGTTCAGATAACAGACAGAAGCAGATGAACACTGGGAATGATTTGCTCTACCAATACTTAAGCTCCTAAAATGATTAAGTCTATAAAATACCACAGCAGATGGACTGGTGCAACAGCTAAAAGCTCTTTTGTTTGGCTTCTACTATGCTGCTACATATTTTAGCAATTCTATATGTGAATAAGTGTTTCAGATGAGTGTTAATCAGTTCAGTGTGTTCATCTAGGTCAAGATAAAAGATCAAAGCCTACCTCTTGCCAAAGGTAGGAAATCTCTCACTAATTTTATATCTTATTTTCCCTTTTGGGAGCAGCATTTTGAAGGCCTCTAACTCTCCTTATTGACTCAGCAGGAATCATGATGAAACAGTGAAGGCAGAAATACGTAAATCCTCTTGCCAGAGTGATATTAAGCTTCTCTCCTCTGAAGAGGAAAGAACATGGCTACCCTTCATTTGGCAAACGTTTTCTCAGCCATCAAGAAGGGTAGGAAAGAAAACCCTGGTAATTACAAGCCTATCAGTCTCACTTCAACACCTGGTAAAGTGATGAAGAAAGGTATTCTGGAAGTTACTGAAAAACATTTGAGAGACAATGCAGTCATTGGCCATAGCCAGCATGGGTTCATGAGTGTAAGTCATGCTTAAGCAACTTAATTTCTGCTTATGACAAGGTCACCTACCTAGCTGACCAAAGGAAGACAATAGGTGTGGGGGTTTTACATTTTAGCAAAGTTTCGATACAGTCTTTCACACTGTCCTTCTGCATAAACTGCACAGGCCACAGCTAGACAAGTCCATAGTATGCTGGCTGAGCAATTGGCTGATGGGTCTGGCCTTACAGAAACATATGGATAGATTACAGAACTGGGCAATAGCCAACCATATGAAATTTGACAGGACCAAGATTTTCTACCTGGGACAAGGTAATCCAGTAATACATACAACTTTGGACATGAGAAGCCGGAGGGCAGCCCTGCTGAAAGAGGTGTGGCGGTTTGGGTTGATGGCAAGTTGAATATGAGTCAACAGTGTGCCCTGGCAGCCAAAAGCGGCTGACCGTGTCCTGGGGTACATCAAGCACGGCATAGCTGGCTGGTCAAGGGAGGAGACAGTCCCACACTACACAGCCCCATCTACAGCACTGTGTGCAGTTCTGAGCACATCAATATATGAAGGACATCAAACTATCAGTGTGTCTGGAGAAGGGTGACCAAGATGGCAAAAGGTCTTGAGGCAAGACTTGCAAGGAGTGATTGAGGTCACTTGTTTTGCTCGGTTTGGAGAACAGTAAGCTGATAGGTGCCCTCATCGCAGTCTACATCCTCCAGGGGAGGCAGTGGAGGAGGAGGAGTTGCTGATCTCTCTCTGGTGACCAGCAATAGGACACAAGGAAATGGAACTAAGCTGCATCAGGGGAAGTTCAGATTGGACTTTAGGTAAAGGTTCTGCACAGAGAGGATGGTTGGCCACTGGAACAGGCTTCTCATGTGTCCTGGGTTCAGCAATAGCAGTAATTTTTCACTTTCTTAGTAGCTGGTGCTGTGCTGTGGTTTTGACTTTCAGCCTGGGAACAGCGCTGTTAACACTGATGTTTTTTGTTGCTGCTCAGTAATGTTTAGTCTGACCAAGGACCTTCTTAGCCTCATGCTCTGCCAGGGAGGAGGGGAAGCTGGCAGGAAGCAGAGACAGGACACCTGACCCAAACTGACCAAAGAAGTATTCCATACCACAGCATGTCATGCCCACTATATAAACTCCGGGCAATTACCCGGAAGGACTAGATCACTGCTCAGGTTGGGCTGGGTATCAGTCTGCAGGTGGTGAGCAGTTATATTCTCTTCCCTTGTTATTTTTCTTATCATTATTATTATTGATGGTAGCAGTAGTAATTTGTGTTATACCTTAGTTACTGGACTGTTCTTATCTCAACTTGCTGGAGTTACATTCTTTTGATTCTCCTCCCCATCCCTCTGGGAACAGAGGAAAGGAAGAGGGGCGGAGTGAGAGAGCAGCTGCGTGGATGAGTTGCCGACTGGGCTTAAACCATGACACCATGGAATGATCAGGAGACAAAGCTTGTCAGAGTTCAAAGAGTGCCTGGACAACACTCTTAGTCATATGGTTTTGTTTTAGGTAGGGAGTTGGACTAGATGGTTCCTGTGGGTCCCTTCCAACTTGAGATATTCTACGACTCTATAAAACCTATGACTCTCCTCTTGTTTAAACACTCTGTAGAACCAAAGCTTAGCAATGACAGCAAAATCATGTGAGGCATCTATCGGGTAACAACAGATGTTTCCTTATGAATTCTGTGGGACTTGACTCCTCCCATCCCTGTTTCCTGAATGAGTGTAATTACTCTTGCCCCATGTACACTCAGAAAGAGCATTATGTTAAATCAGAATAAATGGGACACAAAAACATATACCTTGTTTCTTTGGCAGGAGGAGAGGACACACTTCCTAAGTGTTTTCCCTTAAAAGCCTTTTTCCTTCTTCCATTATTCAGCATATTTTCCGTGGTCACACAAAAGACAATACCAGCAGCAAATCAGTTGTTCCCCCAAATACAAAAGAAGGGTATGGTCAAGTAAACGTTATCTTTAAATAAAAACTTTGACTCAATATATTCTAAAACTTGTGACCTCCTATTCTTCATAAAGAGTTTTCCAGCTGCTGTAGAGGGAGTAACCAGCATCCTTAAGTGCTCTTTTGCTGCAAAACCTAAATTAACTTAGCTGTAAAAAGGGAATAAATGCCATTTGAAGGAAACTTTTGTTGGTTTTACCAGAAATTCTTGCATTTATATAAAAGACACAGACTTAGCAGGTGATTGCTCAGTTTTGCTAACTACTATAAATTAAATTTAATGACAATACAAAGATCATAAACAAATGAAAAAATATCCCTGTAACACTGTACCTTATTGAGTTTGCCAAGGGAAGATATAAGATCCGCCCATTCACTTGATGATTCAAAGTTTCTCAAAGCTTTCTCAATTGATGAAGAATAATTTCTGTATCTGTAATCACCAAGTAACTCCTGCTCTTCTGGATCCATCTTCAGTTCTCATAGCAAGGTGGAATTGCCTGGTAAGCTAAAACATGTACACAGTTACAAAAACATAACCCACTTTCAAATTCTGGCAAACCTAAAGTACTGTAGGATAGTAAATATGTAGAAGCTGTGACGGATCACAATAAATAGGTCACCTGATCAAGTGTCATAATTTAACACACATGACTCCAACTTCCCACTGTCTGTTTTACAAGTTTTGACATCACATTTTCCTATTTATGAAACCTTTTTTCCTCCCATGCATGTGGATCTCTCACACAGTAACAATGAGAAGGAATATGAAGTCTCACTCTAAAGTACTGACAAGGAGATAGGGAGAAACAAGTAGTTTTCATAACCTGTCATCTGTGCAGTGATTTGAAAGGTCACCTGTAGCTCTGGAATGTGAAACATTTCATATCGAAGTACAACTTTCCAAAGGAATTCCATTAAGGACGTCTCAGCCAACAGCAGAAGGAGCTCTCAGAGCTCTGCATGTCAACCTGGCAACAGCAGCTGCTGAAGTACAAGACTAAGGTATTGTGCCAAGCATCACGGCATGCATTCTGATTTTCCTTTATTTTACCAGAGTACCTATATGCATTTATGAAGGACAAAAAAGTTATCCAGACCTGATTTGCTTACATTCTGTAATGTATTTAGATTAAAAACCCCAAACACACCTATTTCAGAACAACTGGAAACAAGCATGATGGGATTATATGCATTGAAAAGTCATATTTTCACTCTAAGAAACTAGTTCTCCTATTAGCTAATATGAAAAGATAATAGAGAGATGCTTAGGTTTAGGAATGCCAGATTTAGGTCAATGCTACATGACTAATAAAGAAGAGAAAGCCAAGTCCTATAAGAAAACATTTTATGATCTTTCTGAAAGACATCTTCATTCACTTTCCTACTGTTAGGGCACAAAAATAAACCTAAACTGTCTCTATATTCTTCCAAAGTAGGTCATCTCTCAGAGCATTAAAAAAAAGGGATCAATTATTGTCTATTGTCATAAATAATACAATCTTTAATAAATAATCTTTAATAAACAATAATAGCTACATCAATTGCAGTAAACTCTCAGAAACAGAAAACTGCTGGATAAACCCAAAAATGAGAAAGGTTTTTAAACGCAGGTTTAAATACAGGTTTCCACTCCCCAATAGTAGGATTCAGCCTCTGTAAATGCAATTACTCTGTCATCCAACCTAGATCCACCTCTATGAAAAAAAATAAAAGTACTATCACACAATGTCATCAGGGCTGGTTTTGGTTGGTTGGTTCTGCTTGTTTGTTTTGCTACAGTAAAGATTTAATTTTCTGTTTTCACCAAGGTGTATGCAGTGCTTCTTACAGCAGAGAGTAGAAAAACCATGCAGGGTATAAATCAGGTATACAACCACTCTTGCTCTAACAAGATTCAAAAAGACAATGTCAACCCCACCTTAAAACCTAACAAAGAGGAAAATTAGCAATATAATGTCAGCACAAATTGCAAGTAATCTGATATAGACACTGATATATTGCCCTGCCATGGCAATAAACTGAACCCTATTTCCCTCATCTCATGTAAGTACCTTAATCATTGGGCTACTTGATTGTATTCATACTCCTGAAAAAAGCATGAGCTAAGAAGCATCCTAGCATTTCTCTGCCAAGCCATGACTGCTGCCACTTTCATAAATAAGAGATTTGTCCAGATCATTTAGAATCCAGTTGCCGTTTTGCTGACAGAACACATCAAATTCCTTCGTCTCTAAATGCAAAGAAGGGGCATAAATCCCCTAGAGAACAGGAATCAGTGAAATTATCAGCAGCAGTTAAAGAGGTTCTAATATTCTGTGAAAATCATGCCGTAAAGCATTCTCATAGCATTAAACCCTGGTCTCTTTAAGTAAGATTTAATTAGATTAAGAGTGTAAAATAGGATGCACAACTCAGGAAAACAAACAAAAAATCCAAACAAACAAAAACACAAACAAAACTTCATTTGGAGGGAAAAAAAAATGTGTTATTAAGACACTTTCTCAGGACCGTGCTGTGAAAAGGCAGGTGAATGGTGTATTCCCACCCAGAAAAGCAATGATGGACATAATGATTTAGTGTGCACTGACTGTTGCAAGCAAGGTTTGGAAAAAAGACAGTAATTAAAACATGGCAAATAGATCCTGTTTGTGACTATATACAAGTGCGGGAAGGTTAGAATTATAAGCAAAACAAATGCTAGTCACCTTCAGGTACATCTTCCAAATCCTGGATCGCAACTTCCTCACTGAACGGACACGTTCATAGTTACCCGTCAGCCTTCCGCATTGTCTGCAGACAGGTGAACGGGGCGGGTGCTTTGCCTCCGATCCCAAGGAACGAGGCTCTGCCTCCCCGGGCTGCGGGGCTTCTGCGGATTCCCCCCGCCCCGGACACCCCCCGCCGCCGGCTGCCGACGGGCGGACCCGCAGTGCCGCGCCAGGCCCGGCCGCCGAGGTACCGGGGCCACCTTCAGGGGCAGGCATGGGCATCCCGGACCCAACATATGGCACCCCGATTCCCCCCTAACCCCATAACCGACACACGCCAGCCGACAGCGCTCTTATTCCCCCTCCCTCTCCATCCCCGTACCTGCGAAGGGCCCCGCAGACCTCCCGCACAGGCAGCGGCTGCGACGTGTCCCGGCCCGATGCGGGACGGGATGCGGGACGGGATGGGGGACGAAATGGGGAGCGACACCCCGCAGTCTCTATGGCAACAGCAGAGAGCAAAAGCCGCCCCCCCTTCCGCACCGCAAGGGCCGCGCCGCAGTCGCCAGCTGGGGCGATACCACCGGATGCAGCGCAGAGAAGGGGAAGCCCGTACACTGGTGCAGGAGGGCTGAGGGTGACCCCGCCCATCGGCGGCCGCTCTCGCCTTCACCGGCTGCCAGGCCGCGAAGGGAGGCTGCCAGTGCCTGCGAGCACTACAGCCCGAAGAGGGTTACCCGTGAACCCCCGCCCGCCGCAAAATGGTACGACCTGAAGGTGAGACCGCGGCGCCGAGCGCCCCCTGGCGGCCTGGGCCGGGTACCTCGGCATTCCCGACCGTCCCTATTCCACCTCCGGCCGGGGGGCTCTGGGAAAGAGTCGGGCCGCAGACCCGTGGGCCGCTCCCTTCTCGTGGTGCATCAGCCGCGGCTGGGATGGAAACGGGATGGCGGCTGCGCCAAGACGGAGCCACGAGTGTCCGTGTGCCCGCCGCGCTCCGGCGGCGCTCCGACGGCGCTCCGACGAGGAGAGCGAGAGCGGCTACCCGCGCCTGCGGGGAGAGCGAGCTCAGCGCCTCCCGGGTTGTGAAGCCGGTACAGGCGTGTTTAGCAGCTTCACTTCTCTTTGGCTGGCTGCAGGCACGAAGCGCTTTCGGCAAAGTGTGCAGAGGCGGCTGGCACAGGGACCCCGCTGTCACGTCTGGGGTAGGCTCGAGTTCAGCAGAAGCAGCCCTCTGCTCTGTGCAACAAGCTTGAAAGAAAGCTCATGTGCTCGGGTCTTAGGAGTCAAGCAGCAAATTAAAATCACCCAGACCAACCCTAAACTAGCAAAATACCCATGGAAAGTTAAACTCGTGATCTTGTTATGGAAGGATTTATATTATATGAAAACGTGTTCTTTAACTTCAGTTTCTCCTTTTTTTTTAATTACTTTTTTCTTCTTTTTCCTTTCCCTTTTCCTTTAATACAATCTTGGTAGTTCAAAATACACCCCACCCCTCTCCCCCCACAAAAAAATAAATCAAGGAAAATCCACTTCTTCAGTTATTGAAGATGAGAGCATAGAAACTGATGTAAGTTTCTTCTGGATGGATATTCATAGAATCATAAGGATGGCTGGCATACCGATGGATACATCAGGAAATGGATACTGTTTCAACAATGATCTCCAGCAAGTTTTATGTTACTATCTTATTTTCTTGAGATCACTGGCCTTTCCCTTTCCTAGCTAGATTTTAGTAACATTATTTGGTATGTTATTTCTTCTAACAAATACAAGCCACAGTAAAACATGAGCAGTTGTTTGCAGCTTTCCTGCGGCACCGGGGGCTCCTGCCTGTGCCCTTGGGAAGCTAGCAGTTGCAGCCCTGAGATCAGTGTGGGTGCCCAAAAGGCTGGGTAACCTCAGAGAAATGCCTAGCAGGTGTGGGAAATGTGTGTCACAAAACATCAGAACATCCTGCACTGATTTACAGCTTTATTACAGATGCGTCATCATTTTAAAAGACAAATCTTCAGAAATGGGGTGGTATTAGAGTACGCAGTCGATCAGGTTGCAGATTCAGGTGGGGGCTCCTCCTACTGCAACAAGCACTTGAATATAACATTTCGATTTAGGTATACACAGCATTAGGTGCATTCAGTGCCATGGGCATCAACATAGCCTAGCTTTCTAAAATGCAGTGCTGATCAAACAAACCAGACAATGCCCATCAGATCAGGGTGTCTATGTGGGCATGTACCTGAAGATTCCTTGACTGTCAGCTCCAAAATGACGTCTTTGCAGAATAAAAGAGAAAAATGAAGAATTTCCATTGTAAAATATAATGGGTTTTCCTTTTATTTTTTTGTTATTTGAGATCAAAAAGCTAAAAACATTCCTTTACTAGCATGAGACTAGAGTTTGAATTATATTTTGCATTTATGTGTTAGGTTATACTGAATGGCATAATCTAAATTTTCTTGTCACATTTTTAGGCTTAGAGGAACACCACAAAGTCAGGACACTGCATACATGTTGGGTTATGCTACTGCAAGAGATGGGTTTAATTACAATTATCAGTGAATATAAATGAATTTTCAAGAGCTCTTATCATCTTCATTATTTATATAGCAAGACACTTAAATGGAAAAAAGTAAATGAAATACCATGTCAAGCTAGGTATATTCTCAGCATTTTAGGTAAATTTGCATCAAGCTCTTGAGGCATATCTACAGTTTTGAAAACAAATGCACAGCACTACACAGCATTGAAACCATCACAAATCCAAAAGTCTGTCCCACACTACAGTTATCAGCATTGCAGGGGACCCTGACAGAAATGACCTGGTAGTAATCCTCTTTAAATTCAGAAAGCTTTAGGACAGACCTGTCTTAGTGACTACCTTCAGATCACTGACTTTCCAAAGAAAGCTCTGCCGAACAGCTGGCCTGCTACAGCCTGTGAAAATACCGGCTGTGCTGTTAACGAGTACACTGGGAGCTTTTCCTTCTGAAAGTCCTGAAGGTCTTGCACACCATCTATACCCAGCTGATGCGGCAGGAGGTTCAGCTTCTCCTCCCAAAGCTTTGCCACTGCTGCTATGGCATCCCCAGGAAACTGCCTCCACTAAGCTCTCACAATTGTGAATCCAATTCCTTTATTGTCCCATGTCACCACGGCTACTGCACAGCCAAGCATTTTCTTTGGCTAATAAATTCCAAAGCACAAATGGCAGTGACAGGCTGTGAAAAGAAAACCGGTAAACCATGCATAAAAGTTTTATACAGTACAACAGATCATTATTACTTTATTCCTTTCCTAACCCTTAAACTTTGAACAATTAACCACTCAGCAAGTGTGCCAGCATCTGAAAGCAGAAAGATACTTCTGACAAAATGGACATGGGAGAGAAGCAGGGAGGCAGCTTAAAAGAAAAAAAAAAGAAACAAAAAAGCACACCCAAAACAAAACCCCACCATTCTGGTTGAACAATACAAGCCCTGTTCAAAGATCCAGCCTGCCACACATGCAGCACAGCCTGTCCTCCAATGCTGCTTTCAGCAAACAGCCCTCTCCTGCCAATCTTCCTGTGGTGAGGGACTCTTTGATTCTCTCTGTGCAGTCTCAGCTCTCTTCCCAGGACTCAGCCTCCTTCCTACCAGTGTCACCTCACAGGGGTATGTGCCCCTCCTACATAAGCTCCCTCCCAACTCTGACCAGTCCCTTCAACAGCCAGTATTTTCTGCTTCCTGTTTCCACCTCCTAGAGCTGAGATTGTACCCATCCACACAGCTGATTCTCCTTCCACAGCTGCAAAGGCTGTGGAAGGATGTGTCCTCTGCTCTTCTTTTTGTTCATACCAGGAGAAAATGTCTGTAC
The DNA here is from genome assembly GCA_032466535.1 of Forpus xanthops. Classification (NCBI taxonomy): domain Eukaryota; kingdom Metazoa; phylum Chordata; class Aves; order Psittaciformes; family Psittacidae; genus Forpus; species Forpus xanthops. The sequence continues at coordinate 24,541 of JASSUY010032699.1, read as the reverse complement.
CATAATCAGTCTCACCATAAGAAACACATTTCTGCAGATGACTAGTTATCACCTTCTACCTTGCTTCCTTCCCCTGAAACAGAGTAAGAAAGTTGAACAAAGAACAAGCACTGTGAAAGGGCTTAATATAAGAATTCGTAATGCATCTTTTGAAAACCTTTAAAACTTATGGTTAGTTTGGCTTGAACGTAAAAAGCAAAAGCAAAACTGAAACAGAACCAACCAAGAACACCCCCCCCCACCCCCCAAAAGGTCCTGAGCTAGACCTAAGAAGGAGCTTTATAGACCACAGGGGATACTTAGAAACTAATCTATATTTAACAGTGGATGCTATTCAGCAACAATAAACATACACAGGACTCTTCAGTGTGGTCTTTACACAAGCCACATGAAAACTGGGGCATAGTTAGTTTGAAACATTTGTATGTGACAATCGGAAGGCCATGCAGCTTTTGAAACTTAATGGCTCAAACAGCATTCCAAGTATGAAGAAGTAAGGCTGAATCACCACTGTTGGATTACATCTCTCATAGTTCCACACAAATTATTACAATACAAGAACAGCCCTATTTTATTTTATTGAGATACCATTAACACAACTAGAAAAGCATACACATGGCTGTATTAGCTGGATGGCTCTTGGAAGCATCATACTGGAGGCAGCCTGCAGGTAGCACATAGAATGTATTAAGAATTTTACAGTGACTTTGAGCAAGTCTGTTGCCCTTAAACTAAAGGCCTCTGAGATTTTTTTTTTCCTCATGGAGAATAGATTATCATGAGAACATATGGAGCAGCACTTGCCCTTCTCCAACAAACTCTGGGGCGTCTCATCTAGCAATACTTCAGTCTTCATGAAAACAATAGGTACAATGTTCTTAAAAGACCAACTAATAATCACGCCTTTGTTCTGTGCTCATAAGTGATAATCACACATTATGTCCGAAGTCTTTCACTCTAAGGCTTCCCAGAACACAAACTGTACTGGGGAAGCTAATATAAACCCCATTCAGCTAAGCCACATTGGCAGTCTTGCCAGCTCCTGATTAAGAACTAACATGTACACTACCAATCTGTCATTACTAATAACAGCTTTATAGGCAATTGTTTCCAGCTCCTTTAGCTTCCCCAGCAAGGAGAAGAGGGCAGTGGCCTCCTGCTGCCCAAAGCAGCAGTGTAAGCATCTGCCCTGCTGGGGAGACAGGGCTCTGTTGGCTCTGTCAGGGCTTTTGCTACAGCTTTCATGTTGGCTGGCAGGACATGGGAGAGAAAGCACTGCCTGGTTACCAGCCTCATCACTCCAGCCCCCTGCAGCGAGCTGCCCCACAGCCTGGCATTGTCGTTGCCTCTGCTTCCACCCAGTACCACCATCACATCCTGAAATGCTGCAGCAACCAGAGAGTTTTTGAAATGCAGGAATCAAAATCTAAAATGAGAAAGTAAATTTCATGCTGTCCACATCACTGCTTCCTTTACTTGTGATTTTGCTTAGATGACTTGTTTTGATTGACATGATAGTTATGTATTTCAATTCCATCCTATGCTGTAACATTTGCATTTTCTCTACTACATGAGGAGCACTTAATCTTTAGTTTTTCCTTATTAAAAAGGATTTTAATAGGGAAACTTCCAGCTGTGCAATAAATGAACTGGAATTTCTGAGAAAGTTTGCTGTATCAAATCTATAGTTTGCAGTCTCCTTATATAATCCAAAGATCACACATTCCACCTATAAACTTAGCTAGAGAAAATGAAAGAAAATGATTTTTAATAATGGAATAAGCCAGTTGGAAGAATACAAATCAGTAAGTAATCATTTATTGTCACACATCTTAATAGAGCCAAATGATTAACAGACATCATAAGAGGCAACTGATTAAGTTTTCATATTAATGGCATATCACAGCAATTTTTATTTTTACCCAATTCCATTTTGATAGCAAGAAATATCTATACAGCATTCAGTCCGTTTTGGTCTTCTCAGTCTTCCCCCAGAATGGTCATTCTGTAGGGCTAAGAAACTCTGTACAACCTCCAGAAAGAACTATAGCCCCCAGAAAGAGCTCTATTGTGCTGGAAAAGCATAAGGCATCCACTCCCTCATCCTAACTCCATGTCAGAAATTTGTCTAGGAGGGAGTGGGAGAAGGGTTTGCGATGATTTAATTAAGAGTAAATTCAGGTAAACAAGGTCAGACACCTCTGCATTAGGTTAACATAAAATTAGCCTGCATCATCTGGGCTGGAACACCCACAAACCAGATTCCAGGCTACAGCAACACTGTAAGTGGGCTAATGGAGGCTGCTGCAAAGTGTGCCCTAGTGCAGACTCAACACCAGAGGAGTACTGTAACTGTGAACCCACAGTGTAGTGGTAAAGGACCCTACTGCTGCAGTGGTTAGGAAGCGTCCACTTCAGCTTAATGCCCTACTAAGGAACAGGCTAATACATAGTCATATTACCACTTCATAGGTCCACATAAACAAGCTTACCAGGTTTGAACAGTTTTTTCACTAACAAACTGGCCATGAGGACCATCAGCATTTGAAGGCAAAAGGGCCAAGTGAACTGGGGTCTCAGCCCCTTCATCTGGAGATTTAGGGGCTTTAGGACCTGCCATGTCTGTTCTCACCCATCCAGGACAGCAGGCATTGAGAAGGATGTGGTCGTCTTTTCTTTTCTCACTTAACATCCGGGCTTGAATCCTGGACAAGACTGTGACACCAATTTTGGAGACCCCATAGGCAGTATTTGGCCAACCCTCTTTCTCATGCACACCTTTTTTTGTATCTTCCACAAATTTAGTCATGAGTTCCACTAACTCATCCTCAGTGATACTGTCGCTGCGAAACTTCTGCTGTAGTTCTCCACTGCACTTTCCCAGAGCTGATCTACTTGCCATACTAGAGACATTCACCACTCTACCTGCCAAAAGACAGTAAACACCAATTACTTTCACACAGTACAAATAAGCCCAGACACTCAAGTGGGCTTGCTCTACAGTTATATATTCACTACCTAGGTGAATACCTGTAAAATATTTTGTGTGGGCTATTTTGCAGAGCTTCTGCCAGATCACTGTGCTGACAAGTGTTTCTAGTGAATTTCATTACAGAGGGTAAGTTAAGGTATGAACCTAAAATAACTTTCTATCAAACTTCAGGTATGCTTCCAGGAAATTGCCTGGTACAATCTGTAGGATATTAATGGTAGGAAGTGGTTTTCTCATTAATGGCAGCCAGACTTCACTCTCAAAGTGCTGTGGGAAAATGTTCTCCCTTCTGCAACAGCTCAAATAAAGTGCTGTGAGAATATACCTCAAAAGCCCCATAATAACATAGAATTCAACAGCAATCTAGTTCTTAATGCAGAACCCCATCAGCTAGTTTACAGAATACATGAGGATTTACAAATGCCAGCATGCAAAACTGCAGTAAGCTATTTATCTCCCTGCACTTTAGTACAGAATGATGAGTCAGCTGAGTCAGTAATTCACTTATCTCCAAACTTATGTTGTGCTGCTTCCCTGTATCTTGCTAGTTTACAGCCATTCAGGTGATGAACTAGTGAATTAACTTGAGGATTTAGATCTTAAAAGCCACAAAAATTAATCTTCTCTGTTAATGACTTTATTAACACATCCATCCAATACAGCAAGATACACACTGCTCCATAGCAAGAGGAGTGTATCTGAGACTGAACAGGATTTACCACCTAACAAAGACCAAAATTCACATAAGACTATTTGTCTACTTGTTAATGTTACACGTACCATAAGGCTTCACAAGAGGCAACAATTCTGTGCAAACATTCCTTGTTCCAAAGAAGTTTGTCTTCAGTGTAACCTCTGCTTGGACCGCAAATGGAGTTGTGTCTTGCACTTACATAAGGGAGGGAAAAAAAAACAAGAGAGCAATATTATTAACACTCACATTCTTAATAATGAAAAGACCTTGCTTTGCAATATTATATTAATAATGAGTTTATTCTGCTTTCACCTCCTCTTAGTTGAAGGTTTTAGCTTTGGCCCAGGAAAGCTAGTTGCATCTCTCTGTAGAGTCATTTGTAAAGCCACAGGACATTTGTCTTCTGCCTTTCACACAGAAGAGACAAAGAAAGACTGCTCTCACATGATATTCCGCCCAACATGCTCACTGGCCCGCCTTTACCTATTGGCACCCAGCATGTAGAGTCTGTGCTGCTACCATTACATGCAAGTAAACTTAGAGGTGTCCTCTCCTCTTAAATGCACAGTACAACACTTTGCCACAATCCTGACATACCAGTCAAGGAAAGACCAAAAAAGCAAACCCCCAATTTAGGATGCTGCCACTAAAAGTACAAAAGTTAGACTATCAACCCAGTACTAACATCCGAGAACAAGGCAGACAACTGCTTCTATATCCCAATTCTTATGTTGTCACATCTTGGGTTCTTAGCTGGGGTTTGAAGTTGTAGCAGTGTCAAACCACAACTTTTATAAGCTTTTATAAAGACTGCAAGGGTAAGCTTTGGTGCACTTTGGAAACAACAGCACAAAACACCCTCCCCTCCCCCCTGAACCAAACCCAATCATCCCCAATCAAAAAAAAAAAAAAAAACCAACCAATCCCCAAACTGATAAATAGTCATGTCATAAACCACCCCCTGAACAGACAGATCTGTGCTAATACAAGAAAAGGAGTGTGAATTAGCAGCTAGGAAAGGAGCTGACTTAGGTAAGCATAAGCAGATACAGAACTGCATGGTAGGGATATGATTTCATCAGACAGAATTGACAGCTTGCCACCACCAAAAGTGGGGTAGTATGTGCCATCAGCTGACTACCTGGTTTAGCAAAAAGCCATGTGCATTTTCCACTTTGAGGGGGAAGTAAGAGTTGAAGTAACAGCATTCCTCCTCTTCTGTTACATGCTCTCTTTCTGGCAAGAGCAAGGCCGCCTTCACAGATTAGGTAGGTCTTCACTTGTCTCCATAGCCCAGACTTATGTTAACTCAGAAAAGTAGTGACAGATCATTTACTATTTAACACAGATGTGGTTTTATTGCAAAACACACAATGAGTGTGCTTTAACAACTCAGTCATTCATACTCTCAAGCAATGGGCACTGATGGGATCAAGTTTTGCAAATCACTTGCATTTAAATCTGTGACATGATGCCAGTTCATGCAAGAGTTAACAACAATGGGAGAAGAAACTAAAAACCTACACAACTTCAAACCTCTTCTTCTGTATCCACCTTGGAAGAAGACAAAGAAGCTTCCCCATGTTCCAAAACCTACTAATTTGTCTAATATACATTGCTTCTAACATCTAATAAATACTCCCTTGATTTAACAAAAGTTACTACAATAACTGTTCTCACAGAAGCTTATCCAGAAGGCAGCTCACATGCACATAATCATCTCATACAGGAACAGTTTTTGCTGGACTATCTGTAGCACAGCACAGAACTAGAACAATAAATGTAATGGCAAATCCAGTCTTTGACAGCCAGCAATAGCACATTAAGAATAAAGACAACCTACAATAAAGAAAGGAAAGCATAAATTCTGGGATGATGGAAGAAACTTGGTGAGGCAAGATGCAAGCTTGCATAGAAAAGACAATCTCAGAAGCTAGAATTAAAACCAAAATGAGATAACCATCACAGCAAGTAAGAACTTTAACACACAGCACTTTAATCCCTCTAACCTCTGTGCTAGATACTTACAGAGCAGTTATGATTAAGAAATGTAATAAAGATGTCAGTTGTATGACCTACTGCTGACTCACAGTGAGTTGTTAGCTTGAAGAAAGTCTAGGTTAAACATCTAGAAGCAACTTATGAATACAAAAATCCACGATGTAGTAAAGGAAGTAACAGAAACACCACTGTTCAGGCTATTTTACCTATTTACCTGTTCAGGGGCTCCATGATAATAAATCTTAGCTGTCTCAGAGATGAGCTCTAGCAAATCTTGCTGCAGCAATTGGAGGAGTTTTTATTTCATATGTGCTGGTATCTACCTTGATGGAGGCTATAGCTGCCCAGTCAGCAATAGAAACACACACTGCACTTCAATTGCTGTAATTGAGCCCAGCCTTGCTCCAACTCATTGGCACTAGTAGGCTGAACTAAGGCCCTGATTATAAATAGAAGAAATATTGGTCTGAGTATCCCCAGGCTTTATAAATTGTAAGCATGGACAGAGATACAACCTTTAACAGTTGCTGCAAGATTTTAACACCTCTCTATCTTGACATTCCAAAGCTCAATTATATTGAGTTGCCTCCTACTGAGCTACTCTTGAACACAAGCAACCTTCCTGCAAAGTTATATGCAAAATACACAGAGACCATACTTCAGAACACCACTGCTGCACTCTCACATGAGAAGCTCCATCTTCAGCAGCACATGAGGTTTGATCCATACTGACAGGCCTTTTTAACTCTTGCTGTGAGCAGATGAGTCACTACAACACTGTGTTTAAAGTTACATGTCCTAACTGGAGATTTGAAAAGCAAAAAAAAAAAAAAAAAAAATCCAAGCCAACCAGAAAATATGAAAAGAACAAGTTTGTACTGGTAGGGAAATGAACTGGTAGTCATGATTGTGATCTGCTCTGTCTGGAGTTAACACAGTTATCAACTTGTTTCCATAAACACATACAAGGATAATGCACTCTCCCACCTTACAAGTGCTGAGTCTTCCTCACTTTCCCTCCCTTCCTCTTTACTAGAGGATGAAATTGTTACATTCTTGCTCAGCACAGCAAAGTTTAGGTTTAACAGATCCATAGGCAACTGAGAGGCCTGAAATAAAGATGACAAAATCACCCAAGGGCAAAAGTTCTTTTTCATCAACTGGAATCCTTGAGCAGTTAATGTACAGAACAAAGCATGAGCTTTGCAGAAGCGAGAAAAACACGTGTTCCCTGAGGAACACAGCTGATATTAACACAGACATTGGGCTCGCTAGGGTGTGGTAAAACCCATAGGCACTGAGGCAATAAATACAAGTCTGGTCATGTGTATTGTGTGCCTAAAGAATTTTCATGCTGTCTATGTGATGCAAATACAATACTCCAGGGAAGTGTCTTTACATGCACAGGGAGCCCAAGAGATGCTAGAGGAAAAGCCATTTCACACTGCCCTCTCAGCATGCTTAAGAAGATAGGCAGCTTGCCCAGCCAAAAAAGTAGCGTGCCACTGGCACAGAAGTCCCATATAATAAGCTTTGGAAAAATCCTTATGAATCTGCTACACTTCTCTACATAGCTTTGCAGCACACTGTACTATCCCAGACAGCACGATTCCTTACCTTTGAAAGCGATCCCTGCATTGTTAACCAGCACATCCAGCCCTCCATATTTCTCCTTTAGGAAGTCACGGAGAGCTCTGATGCTCTGTAGATCATCAATATCGAGCTGATGGAAGAGCGCATGCAGTCCTTCCTCCTGGAGCTTTTTCACTGCCTCCTGGCCACGGCCAGGGTCTCGGGCTGTCACATACACATCCCCAGGGAACTGGCGGCATAGAGACCGAGCAATTGAGAATCCGATCCCTTTGTTGGATCCGGTCACCACAGCCACTGGTACACTGGACATAGCTCCTCTCTGAATGTATATCAAAGTAACAGTTACTGCAAATAGCAAAGAAGAAAATTTCACATTCAGATGGACAAAGATAGTTACCTGAAAATGGATGAAAGTGTTTTAAAATTTTATATAGAACTACCCTTTATGTGAAACTACATTAGAGTGCACACTAACATACTAAAGCAGTATGAGAAAGACACTTCTGGCTTTAGCATTTCAAAGAAGAAGACCAGAACAGTAACTGGGTTAATAAAAAAGCGAAAAGTCAATGACTGATCTACAGTACTAAGTTAATTTTTGATGGATGTGAACTTTCCTGCACATACGCTTTACAGCAACATCATTTCCTTATTCTGAGGATATATAGTCGGTTCAGTTCAAGCAGTGATACAGCCAAAGCTGAAAAAAAACCAGGTTCAAACACAGGGGGGAGTGGCTTGATCTTCAAGTGCCAGGCAAGAGAACCAACTCTGGCGGATCACAGGTTAACTACAGATATTAAGTTCACCACACCAGACAACTCTAGATACAAAGTCTGCTTGCCTTTTTTTTTCCTTTAGAAACAGCACATTTAAAGAAAACGTGTTTCTCCCATAAAAGTTTAAAACACTGTGTTTGCTCAGTTTTGACTTAATTACTACCTCCCTTCCAAATTAACTTGTAACCATTAGTAGGAGGCACCCAACGAAATCCGAAGAATCTCCGGCCCAGCTACCGACTGACTGCACCATGACGACAAGCCACCCTCCCAATTCACCCTCGCACTGCGAACGGGCACATTTCACTCACTGCCCCTTCCTCAGGACCGTTTTTTCTCCCTAATGGGCACGCAAATCACTCCTGTCAGCAGCGATGAAGCTCAGCTCCTCAGGCGGCTCCCAGCGGAACGGGAACGATCCCGGCCGTTCCGCGCACAGCAGAGGAGCTGAACGCGGCGAGGAGCTGCGAAGCGAACGCAGGGCAGCCGACATTCCCTCATTCACCTCCAATACAGTTACTTCCCCGTCGCTCCCCAGCTCTGCACGGCGACGGAAGAAGGAGCTGATCGCAACCACCGGCGCACCGCAAAGGGGGAAGCGCAACGCAGTTAAAATGGCGGCGGGGCAGCCCCGCCTCCCGAGACCGGGGTGGGTTGGGTAGGGGCGGTGCGGTGGTGGCGGGCAATGGTGAGGATGTGGTCTGTGTCTCCTTTACAGCAGGTGGGCCTGTGGCGGGTGGGGAGCTTGGGGCGCTGGGCAGTGTGTTCACTTGTGGTGTCTGCTGTCGTCGCTGTTTCTGCCTGGGAGGGAGTCTGGAGTCGAAGCAGCTGTTAGTGTCCTCCAGTGTGCCGATAGCTGGGGAAGGTAGGCCTTGGCGGGGAGAACTCTTGTGAGGGACAGTGCTCCCGGTTTCAGGCACCATCTGGGCGTCTGGGGTTCAGCTAAAAGCGGTATTGACGAGGGGAACTTAAATGTACGTTTCAGCAACACATTGAAGAGTCAGGCTGATGCTGTTTATGTATAGCACATGCTGGAGGTGTTGTGAGGTGTAGACTCACGGTGCTGTATGAGCCTAGGGTGTTTGATGGTGTTGATGTGGAGTACGATTGTTTCCAGCAGTGCATGTGGTCAGGGAGCTCTATTTTGCTTTTATTGTTATCTAAAGAAATAAATCATAGAATGGTTTGGGTTGGAAGGGACCTTAAAAGTGTCTTGTTACAACCCCCCTTCCATGGGCAGGGCCACCTTTCACAAGACCAGGATGCTTAAAGCCCTGTGCATCCTGGCCTTAAACACTTACAGGGATGGGGCATCCACAACTTATTTGGACAACTTATTGCCAGTGTCTCACCATCCTCACTATAAAGATTTTCCAAATGTTTAACCTAAATCTACCCTTTTTCAGTTTAAAGCCATTCCCCCTTGTCCCGTCACTACATGCTTGTGTATTAAGTCCCTCTCCAGGTTTCTTGTAGGCTGTCAAGCTGCAAAGGCTGCTTATGCCAATGAATTTTCAAAGAGCAAATGTAATACAAGGGTAGAAAACTTTTAGTTCTGTGCACATCAACACTAGTGTCTCATTTCCTATAGAAGATTATGGTTGTGCCTTGGCAAAAGTGATGTTTGGAGGTAAAGGCTTCCCATCTTCCCTCAACCCTATCACCCACCCTTGTTTAGAGACTTTGCCTGTAGTACGATTTTAAGCTTTAAAGAGGCAATTTATTAAGCAATGTTCTGTTTTGTCTTACTGATACTAACATGCAGTATTTGAAAGAGACTTTACAAATTTGTAAGTCACTTTTTTCTTTTTCATTCAGGTTGTCTAAAAAAGGTAAAGTCTGTTACTTAATATGAAGAAAAGCAGAGGTCGGACAGGCCGAAAGAGAAGAAGAAAACACTTGAGGAGTTTGTGTGCAGGTATTATCTCCAGAAGTACTGCTAAATAATGAAATAACAACTTGTTTGTCAAAGTGTCATTTTAGGGTGCGTATTTGTCAAACATTTGTGCTTTGAAAATAACGTGCATAAATGTTAGCTTTTTTTATGCCAATATTCTAACATTTGTTTACCATCCCAAGAAGAGCATGAGAATATTGTGAGCTCTCTTTTCTAGCTAATGGCAAGTACTACATTAATCTTAAATTTCTTGACCCTTAAATATGCTGTACTCCTGCAGTTCTAAGAACTCCAGTGCGCAAGGGCACAGAACTTAGTAAGGTAGTTTGAGGGGAGCTTTTCTTGCTATTCTGTTATCACAGAGTCATAGAATGGTTAGGGTTGAAAGGGCCCTTAAGGATCACCTAGTTCCAACCCCCTGCCATGGGCAGAGACACCTTCCACTAGAAGAGGTTGCTCAAAACTCCATCCAGCTTGGCCTTGAACACTGCCAGAGATGGGCCATCCATTATTCTATATTAAAATGCTTTTCTGACCATACAGTGAGATTTTTTAATTTCCTTTATTTTCTAAGTGAGTGTTATTTAATAGCATGAGTCTCATATTTTTTTTTTATTTTTAGTCAACTGCAGTCACAAGCAGGAATACATTAAACTTAAGAAGTGGCTGAAAGACAGAGGATTTGAAGACAGTAATTTAAGGCCAGCGGAGTTCTTGGGTAATGTTTTAATTATTCATTGTTGCAACAAAGTTCTGATTCTTCTAAGAATCTTAGATTTCTGCTTTCATTTTGAATTACACATGTGGCTGGCATAAGGAAAAATGCCAGTTACCATTAGTCTTTTAAGGACTTCTGCTAAATGCACGTGAATGTCATTTAGCATAAACGAGTAGATATGGGGGCCTGAAGTAGTGTAAGCTGTTTCTTGTAGAAAGATAATGTTGTGTAAAACTCTTGTGTGAGAATACTCTGGTGTGCTGCGAAACATTTTCACCTATACTGAATTCATTGTAGAAATCAAGATTTTTTTAAATGTTAGTAGCACAGTTTCAAAGAGCAAGTAATATAACTTTAAGCATTTCCATTATCCGAATCTGACCCTGTTATAATCTCTTCATCTTTTTTTTTTGCCATGCAAGCTCAGCAGATCTGGTGATACAGATGAGTGAATAATATTAGAGCTGGGATTCACTTAGTACTGTTTACTGCTTTTCTCTTAAAGTAGATTATGTTTCAAAAACTTTTGAAATATTAAAGAGTAGAGATAATAGGATGAATCAGAGAAAAATATTATGAATAGAAATTGTAAGGTTTAGTTAAAACTCTGAAACTGAGAACAGCACTCAGTGATTAAAGTTGTGTTTAAAGAAGAAAATGGGAAAAGGAAGTTGAGTAATTGCTAGAATTGGATGGCAAATGTTGCAAGGGGGGGTGTTCACAGGCTTCTGTAAGGTGAAAAGAGAATCAGAGAACAAAGAAATATATCTGGAACAATCCATAATTGTAAAAGGTAATATATATTCTGTTAGAGCTTTTCCTTGCTGACTTGAATTTATTGCAGTTTATCATAGTCTCCTGTATTTTACAAATATACGTGCATTTAAGCAATTCTCTTTGTTCCTGCTTCAGGTACAGGAAGAGGACTGATGACAACAAAAGCTCTTCAGGTTAGTAATGTTGATTCTAATGAAAGAGCTCCTCTGGTTCTTTTGAGATGTAATGACTTTTGCAACAAGTAAAGCTCAGAATTCCAGACAAGGTCTTCACAGTCACTGTTGTCAATTTAACTTCTGGCCTAGTATCAGAATTTGCAGTGTTGGCATATCTGTAGGATGATGTCCTACATACGCTGAGGGCTTGTTGGGTGAAAACATTCCTGTACTCATTTACAGAGATTTAGTATGTAGCCTGATATTTCAGTTTAAGGCAATCAGTAGCTAACTGAAACCAGAAGGAGCTGGCCCCTTCCCTCCTGTATGCCTTCTCCCTCAGCCCTGGCTTTCACAGCTTCCTTTGCACTTGCTATAGCAGTCTTCCCCACTCATGTGATAGGTTGCAAGCTAGACATAAAACTTTTCAAAATAATTATTAGCTTAGCTCCTTCAAATCTCCCATCTTGGTTAGTGCTGGTACAAGGAGGAATGGCATATCAAGGAGGGAAATGGGGGAAACAAAGGGGTCTTTAAGCAGCATTTATCTTTAGATTATCTTTGCCATAATGTAAATCCACAGCTTTAACCTCACTTTGTTGGAGTCTTCTTTGTTAGTAGACCAGCTAACAGAAACATAATTTCTTAGATATTCCCAGCAGAAAAAGGAAATGATAGAAAAAATACTTTGCACTTTAGATACTGGCACAGAAAGACCAAACTCTTGACTGAAAAGTGCCTCTCAGAAAATAGGCTCACTGGAGAAGTTTCCTAACTGGTATGAGAATATTATATTAAATAATGGGGAATCAGACTAGAACCTTTTGCAACTTAAACTATATCAGGAAGTAGGAAGGAGGTGTGTGTAGAGAACAGTGTATGTTCTCATGCTGGCTCAGGGTTAGAGTCAGCTGTTTAAGCAAGATACAGAAACTCAGGAGGGAACTGGAGAGAAACTGGAAGGGGAGAGTGTTGACTTGATTCATGTCTTCTCTTTACAGGCATGGGCATATATGGCTCAAGCCAAGCATGGAAGCTAATTTACACATACATAGCAGCTTGGCAAGCAAAGCCAGGATAGACATGACCTAAAATATTCCTGCCCCATGCTGTTGTGTTGATAGAAGTGCAGCTGTTTGTGAGATCTACTTTAGAATATACCTCAGTACAAAGGAAGTGAGTAGCCAGGCACCAAACTTTTTGTGAACAGCTTTTCTCAGATGACAGTTCCTACTGACTGCAGTCATCCTCCTTTGCTGGACTGTGACTGTCTTAAAACTATGCTAGCTTCCAACAAGTTCAACATCACATTTCTTTGCTTCTCTTCTTGACATTAGTGTTCTCTGGGGAGTGTCTCTCTGTTCAGAAGTCATGTAGTAGATGAGTCATGTACAACTGACCTTTACTGTTGTTTGCCTGTATGTTGTTTTTAATTGTCTCCCTCAAAGGCAGGGGATCTGATTATTTCGTTGCCTGAGAAATGCTTACTCACCACGGCCACTGTCCTTAGTAGCTGCTTGGGAGAATACATTATGAAGTAAGTAAAAAGTGACAATTCATGGGTAAGCTGGCCTTTACTATTTGTTACTCATTAATCATCTTAAGTAGTGGTAAGGCTTTAAACTGCATACCCAAACTTGTATGACTGTTGTGCGTGTGGAATCATCAGGCAAGTAAGATCTGGACACAGAGCATCTCATTTTAGTTAGGCAGAGTAGGAGTGATGGTACAGGCTTGAACTTGACCTGTGTCTAGAGACAGCTTGGAACTAAGTGTGAGATATGAATGGTTTCTTGGGAATTTGCAAACATGATTCAATAGGAGAAGGATGATAAATGGGATTGCAAAGCAGTCATGCAAGCATAGCCTTTTAGGAAATTTGGAACAAAGATGTACGCTGGACATTGAGTACTTTTTATGTGTCCTAAAAAAACCTGCCACCCCCCAAAAAAACCCAACCCAACAGGTGACCCTGAAGTTATTACTAAATCCCAGCTTTTATAGACATTTTGAAATCATCAAAAGGACTTAGAGATGAGCTACAAAAGAGTTTAAAATAGAAGCTATTTATAACATTTCGAAGAAGTAGCAGAGACTTAAAATACTGCTGCATCCATTTCCTATCTCACTCCTTTGTATCTGCTGTGTTGGTATTTTTATTCTGTTTTCTAATAGATGGAAGCCTCCTGTGTCTCCTTTGATAGCACTGTGCACATTTTTAATAGCAGAGAAACATGTTGGTGAAAAATCTCCATGGAAGCCGTATATTGATGTTTTACCGAAGACATATACTTGCCCTGTTTGCATGGAGCATGATGCAGTAAGCCTTCTTCCTGAAACTTTAAGAATGAAGGCTCAGGAGCAGAGAACAATGGTCCATGAATTGTATGTGTCTTCCAAGGCTTTCTTCTCTTCCCTACAGCCTTTGTTTGCCGAGAACACAGAAACCATTTTTAACTACAGTGCTCTAGAGTGGGCTTGGTGCACTATTAATACCAGGACAATATACATGAAACATTCTCAGAGGGAATGTTTTTCTCTTGAGCCAGATGTTTATGCTTTGGCACCATATTTAGATTTACTAAACCACAGTCCAAATGTTCAGGTAAGAAACTAAAACCAGATCACTTTATTTATTTATTTGTAAATATACTACCTCACTGCAGTATGAATTTAGGTGATGGATTAGGAGAGTCAGTGAGGGATCTCATGATGGGAAAGATGTCTACTGGGGACATGTGCAGGCTGAGTACTCATGATTATAGTAAATACCCTGGAGCTTGTTTTTCAGCCCAAGGTAGCTGAATAAAGATGATTCAAATGTTTCAGTTTATGTAGCAAAGCAAAGTTAAAGGGAGAGCCTGCAAGGACTGGGTGAGATTTGCATTAAGGGTAGCTATTGGGAAGCGCTCCTGGTAAATATAACCCTACCCGGCCCTTTCAAAAGGCTCAGCTCCTGAGATGAATCTGAAGTTATGTGGTCCTTGAGCTACTTCACCTCTATCTGAAGCCTTTGAGCAGCCTTAGGAAAGTATGTAGAGCAGTCCTACCTCATGTCAGGGACTGTGTGCCAGTGCAGAGTTGGGACAGCACAAAAGCGGCCAACTCTGCCTGAAGCCATGTTTATTTGTGGATTTGGGGCCTCCTTAAGAAGTCTGCAGAGTTGGTGACACACCCCGTCGTTTAAGGTTTTGATGTATGTTCTTCATACTAATGGATTACCTTTTCAGACATCTGTAACAGTTTGTTTTCTTCCAATGTTAGAGAAGTGTTCAGTACTGTTGGAATTTAATATTCAAGGTCTTTCCTTTTTTTCACCCTGTCCTTCTGCTAAGAGTAAGACGTTTTATTTTTAACTTTGTGAAGGTGAAGGCTGCATTTAATGAGCAGACAAGAAACTATGAAATTCGGACAAATTCACAGTGCAAAAGATATGAAGAAGTATTTATCTGCTATGGGCCTCATGATAATCAGCGACTGCTACTAGAATATGGATTTGTTGCCATGGATAACCCTCACAGCAGTGTTTATGTCCCATCAGGTTGGATTTATAGATTGTCTTGAAATTGAAAGGCACAATAGTAGAGAACAGAGCATCTGAGCATGTTAATACTGTATGTATTCAACAGGAGATGTCAGTGAAAAAGGACAACTAAGGAATAATGAGGAAATTCACACACATCCATATATATAAATGCACAACATGGACAACGCATATTAAGGCATTGTTGTTTTATTTTGCTTTTTTTTTTTTTGGGTACCTTGAGAATGTTTGTATTTCCAAGAAGTGGAATGGGGCTTGGTACTACTTTTAACTGCATAGAATTGGAGTTTTAAAATCGAAAGTGATCTTTGGAAACTTTTCCTTTCGTAAAATTGCAATTCTTAGCAGCATATAGGTAGATTCCAACTAGTTAGTGGGAGGTGTCCCTGCCCATGGCAGGGGGGGTTGGAACTAGATGATCTTAAGGTCCTTTCCAACCCAAACTATTCTATTATTCTAGATGTCTTAGATTGTACCTTCGACTTGAGGATTGAAGTCCCGATCCTCACAAACTAAATGCTGACAGTGGTTCATAACTTCAGCTTCAGTCAGGATTTTCATTATAAGGGTACAATCCTGGAGCTTGCTGATGGCTTTTGAGTAATAGATAAGTTTTTGATCATGTTAAAGTTCACCAACATTTAGCAGGTTTTGATCTTTGGCCTATAGCTACTTGAAAAATATGACTGAAATGTCATTTCAGAATTGAGGACTGTGGGTTTCTTCTACATACTGTGTATTTAAATATCTAAAATGTGTTTTAATGCAGATACTCTTCTCAAGTATTTTCCACCACTGGACAAGCAGAGAAATGCAAAACTTTCCATTCTAAGGGATCATGATTTCTTAGAGTAGGTATCTGAATTTTTTTTCTTTCCCTATGAGCTTTCTTTTCATTTTTTCTAGGAGTCAGATTTTCTTCTAATATCAAAATTCCATGTTAAATAATATATTTTTTTTTTAAACAAACTGATTTACTTGCTATTTGTGAGAGAATGTAGAAGTAGTAAATACCAATATCAAAGCTTGAGGTAGGTTTCAAGATGCAGCCTGTCATCTGCCTGTGAATAACAGCAGAGTAAGGGGAGTCAAGGAGTCCTCTAGTTCCAAAGAGCAGATCTCTTCCTGAGGCTTGTCAATAAGCTATCATGCTGTCAAAGATCACCTATGCTTTCTGAATCTAGTTGCTTTTGACTTTTTAGAAACCTGACGTTTGGATGGGATGGACCATCTTGGAGACTTCTTACTGCCCTCAAGTTGTTAAGTCTTGGAGCAGATGAATTGTAAGTTTCAGTACATGTGCCATTTTCCTTTATTTGCTCTTTTCTGGCTGTGTGTGAGATATTGGGATAATTGTTTTGTATCTCCTGTGTCTATCTTATTGACTCCAGGTGAGAAGTGAAAAGAAAAAAGGCAGAGAACACCATATAATGTAAAGTCATTGTCTATTTGCTGCGTTGGTCTTTTGCTTTCTTCAAACACTCCATTGTTTTCCCTTTCTATTTTGAGAACCAGTTATTACTTTAAGGTTCAGGCTCAAGACCTTTTCTCTGTTGGTTTGACAGGACTTTAAATGCTATTGACCTTGCTTGATTTCTTTGAAGCATGTGTTACACAGACTGCTTCTTAAGTTTTAAGGCCAAGTAAGTTGCTGAAGTTCATCTCCAGTGACTATCAGTGCAAGTTTGATCATTTGTTCCCAATGGCAAATCTGCCTCAAAAAATGTTTACCTGGGATTTGCTTGTTAATAGTAAATAAAACCAAACAATTTCTCTTGTCCAAAGCTGTTTATGCTTTGAAGATTCACTGCTGAGTGGAATAAGTTGATTGTAAGAACTAAAAATAAATACCCCTGATACTGATTACAAGCCTAGGTGGTGTGAAGTTTAGCAGAAGCCATGCTAATAAGTTCTGGGTGAATAGCTTTTCCTCCTTACTAGTGCTGCTGAAGTTGGTGGCAGCATGGCAGAGCAGTGAAGACCAGAAGCATTGGCCTAATTGCAGGCTGTGTCTTTAGCTGAAAGTGTAGGGGTGGAGGATTGGCACCACTGCTCCAGATCATTAAATCTCTCTTTTACGTGCCACATCAGTCTCATAGCTGAATGTTGTGTGCCTTTTTCATGTATGCTAACCTTACTTGCCTATGCCAGTGATGTTATTCTTATATTAATCATATGTTTATCATTCAGCTGGGGAATACAGCAAATGATTGTATTTAAACATTTTGGTTCTAGTACCTGCTGGAGGAGAACACTCCTTGGTGATGTAATTTCAGCCAGAAATGAAGAGCAGACTTTGAATATAACAGCAAAAATATGCCATTTTTTAATAGAGGAGTCACAGCATGTCCTTCTCCAGGTAATTTGACTGGAAGAACAAAGTACTCCAGATTGCTTTCATTCCTAACATAAATGTACAGCAGTGTAATTTTTTTGGGGTGAGAATAGCAAGTGACAGAGGGAATTGACTATACTGAGGTGGTGTAGGATTTGTTTCCAGGCTGACTGACAGACAGAATTTGTGGCTGCAGCGAAGAAATGAGCCATATTAGAAAGCCCTGTGAACAAGTGAAAAGTGTTTAACTTTTCTCTGCCTACATTATCATTGCATTTGTTGAAGTTACCTCTTAAAAGAAAATGCAGATTTGTATGAGGTGGGTACATAAGATATTGCAGACCTACCACGAGTGCCTTGTTGCAGAAAGTTAAGTCTGTGTTCATTAAAGCCAAGTGAAATACTTCTGTGAGGGAGGTCTGTGCTCTTAGAAAAACAGTCTCTCCTTCCTTTCTGAATTCTGGCAATGAAATGTGTACTTAATGTCAAGTTGGATAGCTATCATGGAAAAAGGTTATTAAAACCACACTTTTGTAAAGGAAACATGTCAATGCAGAGAATATGAGGTGAATCTGGTCTTGAGCAATATCTTAAGGATAGCTTGGTTAAGAGCATGGTATCAAATAAACATTACCCTTCCCTTCCTCTCCTTGTTTTCCATCTGCTTCCTTTATTAAAAAAAAAAAAAAATGGTATTTTGACATGGTTCATGAACTCATTAACAAGGATAAGCTTTCCACAAATGTTATATTCTTGTCCAGTGTTAAGTAATCTAAATTTTTGGTAATTTCATCTCATTTGTATAAACTTTAGATTTCCCAGTTGAAAAGGAACAAAGAGAAGCTGAAAGCACACCTGGCTTTGGTAGAAGCCTTGCGCTTGGAAAACCTGAAGATACTACAAAGATCAGCTGAGATTCTTTGTAACTTGAGTATGGCAACAACTTGACCCATCTGTACCTGTGGCTGATTGGAGGTCATTTGCCATGGGTGTGCCTTGCTGAACTGTTTTATGGACCTGAGCAGCAAAGAGTAATGTAAAAATCATCAGAATATGCTTACTTTTGATTACAGGGTCACAGAGGACCCAGTCTTATTTTGTTCTTTGCTGACCTTCTTCAGTAATGCAAAAGGTTAGCCCAAATGGTAGGGGAGAGCACAGGTGGCTTTCATCATATCTGATAGAAATTATGGCTGCTGTGAGCAAAACAGCTTGTGGGGTAATTTGAGCAGCCCTAGGATTGTGGGCTTGAGCAGTCGTAGACTTTACAGCTGCCTGTGTGACTAAAGCATGGAAAACAGAGTCTAGCAGATACTCCTCAGCGTGTATTTGAGCTCTGACACTTGACAGAGAGGAATAGGACAGAGCCATTTGTCCTATTCCAATCATTTACATTTTCCCTGTGTGAATTTTCCTTCTTTACTCAAAGCTCCCTCCAGACTCACTAGTTCATATTCTGGCTCCTCCTGCTGAGAATGAGAAGTGAAAGGATATATCACTTTGAGATCTGTTTCTTGTTTGGAAGACCACCCAGGCAATTAGTTCCATTTCCATTTGGGTCTGATGATCAGATTGAGAAATGTTCCTATCCTGTTTATGAGGGGATAGTTTCATGGGCTACCTTTCAGCATTAGTTCTACCTAAGTAGGGAGCTTGAGCTCCCCATGTAGTTCAGAGAAGAGAGACTTCTTCAAAAGACATTTGAGGGCAGGACCCTTATTTAAGCTGTACAAACTTTGTGGTTGTGTTGTGATTATTTTCCATTTTGTGGGGAATCACATTTTATAGATTTTTTCATTGCTATTTTTAGCATTTGTTAAGAACTGTGTTTATTTTTGTAAATATATTGCTTCATTTTCTACAATACCTCTATTTTTGAAATAAATAAAATTGCATACAACAGTAAAGGTATTCCATATGATATAACTTAAGGAAAAAATACAAGTGAAAACTTAGGTATTCACATGCACTTTCAGACTTTCTTTGGTGTCTTGTGAACAAGAATGTTATTGTGTAAACTTGCTTGAATTTGAGTATTCCATGGTTTTTTTTCTGTCTCTGTTGGGACAGGAAATGCTTTGATACTTGGAGCTCTGAGAAGGGCTCTTACCTATGAGTGTGTGTTGGTTTATCTTCAAAATTCTGTGGGATCTGAGAAGTATAACTGTTCGCTGTTTACTCAGTTTCCAAACCCAGGGTACGGTTGGTTTTGAGGTTTCATCTTCATAAGCTTTTCCTAGGATTAGGAAGTTCTGAAAATAAGCTTTTTTTCTGCCTTGTTTACCCCAATGCACTGAGGTTTTTCTGCACTATCGCGTTTCTTATGTTGTTTATATGGAGGTGCTGTCAGCACTGTCAGTGTGTTGGTGCTTTACATTTCGGAGCAGAGGGCAGGGTGAATGGGTTGGGAGAGGAACTGATGTGTTTTCTGGAGCTAGATGCACATTTATTCCATCTTTTGGGCCAGCTTACTTTCATATTTGTCTGAACTGTGGTGTTTAAGATTAAAACTTACAGGGTTTTAATCTGTGCAAGTCACTTGGCACCATATCAGCATCATAGACTGACCAGTCTACTCAGTCCCATCCTGAAGTACCTCTTGGGGTGAGATGCCTTTCTAGATTTGGGGATGCAATCTCTAATTATCTCACCAAGAGCAATTTCATCAGCTTACTGAACTGTACTGCTGAGCCTGTCTACAGCAGAGTTAAGCAGGGCTGAGACTTGCCCATTCATTTTGATTAGATTTGCAAAAAGGTGTACAGAAGTAATGGGTGACATGAAGAGGGTGGATAGTGACTAAGCATTCACACTGCAACGTGGATAAAGAACTGGCTGGATGGCCGCACACAGACAGTTGTGCTCAATGGCTGAATGTCCAGCTGGAGACCAGTAATGAATGGTGTCCCTCAGGGATCGGTGTTGGGACCAGTCTTATTCAACATCTTTGTCAGTGACATGGACAGTGGGATTGAGTGCGCCCTCAGCAAGTTTGC
>JASSUY010032698.1:0-125044 GCA_032466535.1 Forpus xanthops | reverse complement strand
CAAGCATGTCAAGGTCCCTCTGGATGGCATTCCTTCCCTCCAACATATCAACTGACCCACATAGCTTGGTGTCATTGGCAAATTTGCTGAGGGTGCGTTCAATCCCACTGTCCATGTCACCGACAGAGAAGTTGAACAAGACTGGTCTCAGCACCGATCCCTGAGGGACACAGCTCGTTACTGGTCTCCAGATGGACACTGAGCCATTGAGAACAACTCTTTTGTGTGTGGCCATCCAGCCATTTCTTTATCCACCGAGTGGTCCACCTATCAAATTGATGTCTCTCCAATTTAGAGAGAAGGACATTGTACAGGACAGTGTTGAATGCTTTGCACAAGTCCAGGTAGATGACATCAAGTGCTCTATCCATCCACAAGTTCTGCAGCCACATCATAGAAGGCCACCAGATGAGACAGGCAGGATTTCCCCTTAGTGAAGCCATGCTGGCTGTCACCAAGCACCTTGTTGTTTTTCATGTGTCTCAGCATGCCTTCCAGGACAATCCTCTCCAAGATTTTGCCAGGCACAGAGGTGAGGCTGACTGGTCTGTAATTTTCCAGGTCATCCATTTTCCCCTTCTTGAAAATGGGGGTTATATTTCCATTTTTCCAGTCATCAGGAACTTCACCTGACTGCCATGATTTTTCAAATATAACAGAGAGTGGCTTAGCAACTTCATTTGCCAGCTGCTTCAGGACCTGCAGATGGATTTCATCAGGTTCCATGGACTTGTGTACTTAAGATGGTCTCAAACCAGATCCTCTCCTACAGTGGGCCCAAGGTCTTCATTCCCACAGTTCCTCCGTCTGCCTTCCAAGACTTAGGTGGTGTGGTCAGAGCATTTGCCAGAGAAGACCAATGCAAAGAAGTCATTGAGAAATTTAGCCTTCTCCAAATCCAGTGTAGTCAGTTCTCCTGATACCTTCTGGAGGTCACCCACGTTGTCCCTAGTCTGTCTTTTATTTGCAGTGTACCTATAGAATCCCTTCCTGTTATCTTTAGTGTATCTAGCCAAATTTAATTCTAACTGGGCCTTAGCTTTCCTAACCTGGTCCCTAGCTTCCCGGACAACATCCCTTTACTCTTCCCAGACTGTCTGTCCTTGCTTCTACCTTTCATAAGCCTCTTTTTTCCTTTGAATTTTCCTCAGCAGCTCCTTATCCATCCAAGGAGGTCTCCTGGCCCTCCTGCTGCACTTCCTTCTAGTTGGGATGCAACACTCTTGAGCTTGTAGTAGGTGATCCTTCAATACCAATCAATAGTCTTGGGCCCCCCTGCCCTCTAGGGCTATATCCCATGGAACCTTACTAAGCAGGTTCCTGAAGAGGCCAAAACCTGCTCTCTTGAAGTCCAGGTTAGTGAGCTTGCTGCACACTCTTCTCACTGTCCTGAGGATCTCAAATTCTATCATCTCATGATCGCTGCAACTAAAGCCGCCCTGGAGCATCACATTTCCAACCAGCCCTTCCCTGTTGGTGGCTATGATTCTAAGCCTGCCTGTGCGCCAGCCCAAACTCCAGCCCTAAGACATCCACCTGTTGTCCAGTGCTGTTGGCTAACAGGAAATGACAGCATCTGAGAGCTATGAGCCAAGAAAAGCTCAGCAGTCTCAATTACTGCTAATTACTTGGGTCCCTGAAATTCTGCACTGGGGTGTTGAAAAACTAGTCCCAGAAGGGTGCCTTCCTCTATCCTGTGAGGAAGATGAGAGTTTTCCCTGCCAGGGCAGATGAAGCCCTGCTGAAAACAAACAGCCGGAGACAAGACCATCAGCAGCACTGTTTCTGTGGCAGCCCTGTCTCTCTGAATGGGGTCTTGCTGCCAAAAAATGCCTGTCCTTACTCCTGTGTTTTCAGCAGACATTCTCTGACAGGAAATCCTAAAATAAACCACTTTGCGTTTCAGGTTTGTTTTTTTTCTATTTTGTGCTGAGATTTTTTTCCAGCTCCCACCTTCATCTCCCTGGCCAAGGCCAGGCACACATGTTGTGGCTTGGGATGAGCCTTTCTTGGGGTGGTGAGGCAGCATGAGGACACAAAACCACATTAAAACAGAATCACTGACCTTCATGGTCCTAGCCAAATCCAGTCCCAGGGTTTTGTGTGCTGTGGCCCAATCCTGGGGACAGGGACCTGCCGCTTGGGGCACTAGGTCTACCCAGGGGCAAGAGAAGGTGCATGGTGGTCAACTGATCCATCAAGCACCACAGTTAAACACTGAAAGCCAAAACTACATGCCGGGAGGGTCAGGGAAGGCTGGATTTGGAGCTCAGCAGCCCATAGTTCTGGTTTTATAACACAATACTGGTGAGAGATTTTAGCCTCAGATAGTGGAAATCTGGTGAACAACCCAGGAGACCATGGGCATACTAAATCACATCCATGCCAGACTGCGAAGATACTCCTTGCTCTGTGTGGAAGTCAGTCTGACTTATAATCAAGACTATGCATGACAATGCTAGGAGCTAGGGAGTACAGAGGCTCACTGTTTGGTCCTGTTGGGCCAGAGGAAGACACATTTTTGAGAGAGAGGACTGCAGCCTCCCTTCTGGCCGATTAACTCACCGGGCAACATCTACTTCCCGTCACACAGTGGAGGAGCAGTTGCACAACTTACCACTCTTCAGCTATGGCTCCATAGACCCCATCAAATCCCCAGCTGGCCAGAGGCTTTGCTTAGGTTTCTCTCAAATTAAGTGTGACCTTTAAGGCAGGGTGAAGTTGTGCTGCTTGCAAAAATAAGTCCTCATTCCTGCTGTTCCCCATTGATGCTCGCTTTTCATACAAGCACGCTGGCCACTCTGTATGGAGAATGGACTCTGCAAATCCATGTATTCTGCTCTGCAGACAAACCAGTTTTTCCATGCATGGTGGGATGCCACTTTCTCAGAAGTTGGCCCACAACACCTGTATTTCATTTTCATGTATATTTTGGGCATCTCAAATCCACAACCCCATGTTACTAGTAACCATAGTTCAGAAACCTCTGTTTTTATAACCTTCCAAACGTAGGAAAATCTTAGACATTCTTTCAGATATTTTTCTTTGGGTTTTCTCTGGAAATAAATTGTGCTGAGGTGCCTGGATTTGCCCTGCACTTTGTTCTGGGCAGAGTTAAAGAGTTTTTCTTATGTCTGAGAGGAAAACACACAAAAACTGCTGGACATATATGAGCACAGTCCATCTGACAGGGCTGCTGTGGTTTAACCCCAGAAAAGCAACACCTTGTGGCATGCAATACACAACCCATTAAGCACCTTATCACTCACTTGGCTCTGAAAACCATTTCCAAATCTGTCTGTACTCAAGGACTTTTTGCACTGAACCACTGGCAGAGGTGGCAGGCGCTAGTCTTAGATGGATGAAGAACACATCCCCAAATTATCATATAGAATGTGGTCCCTCTAGGCTAAGATGATGTTCATGTGCAGAGCTTTGGGAAATGGAGACTAATGCCTACTTGGTGGTGTCTAAACATGACTAAAATGAAGATATATGAAAAAGGGTGAGAGCAGACACGAATCCTCAGGAAGAAGGCTACACATTAGTCACAAGTGGGTGGCCCCTAGCAGGCTTGAAGCCTGGCTGAGGGAAGGAGGAAAAGGGTAAAGGGAAAGGAGAAGGTAGCAGGTTCTATCACAAAATTTGCTTATTCCAACATTTTGCTGCAAGCAGCAGCATTGCTGGGGCTGGGGAATTCCCAGAAGCTCTGGGCTGGCTTCAGACAAATGGGGCTCACACCACAGACCCAAAATGAGGACTGGGAAGGTACTGGGCTGGTGGTAGGATGGGTCTCAGACACAGATCATGTCTAATTTCACAGGCACTCGCTTAGAGTTTGAGTGATTTGTTGACCCCAGAAACCAAAGAAAACCAAACAGTGGATTCCCAGGTGAAGCAGAGCACACAAAAGGTTCTTAGAATTAATTAGAACTGAAAATATGATTAATGACTTGGTCTGGGGATCCTTCAGAGACCAGTTTTGACACTGGTTTGGGGACATCTCTGTGATTACAGAAGCCGTATTTCCCAATTTTTTAAAAAATCAACCCTCTTTCTATATTTTCTGCTCTGATACAGACTCTGGAGCATGTCTCCAAACTCTGGAAGTGCTCTATTTTTGCGGGAGGAATTAGCTGAGCAGGTTAATCGCCCATGAGTGATATGGCTCCACAGTTCATGTCACAGCAGCATAATAGACTTTCACGGCTTAGATGAAGACTGAGGACAGTATGAGCAATACCTGACCCACAGCTAGTGTAGGTGCATGGAGAGGCTCAGTGAATACAGTCAGTGAAGAGGGAAGGGCTCAGGCCCCTTCCTCATTTTCTGATTAGGTCCTCTGAATACAGCCTTCTGTCACTGGGTTGTACATGAGGGAGACCAAAACTGCAGCCTCAGCAGCTGAAAAGAGAGCACATCAAATAATCTATGAGAGGCTTCTTGCAGCTAAAATCAGGAGCAGTGACCTGCTTTGGCAGTGTTTACACACCATGTCTCTGATTTGCACCTTTAGTAGCTCCCAGAGTGAGCTCTGGTTGTACAGCAGCTAGTGATAAAAAATGAGGACAAGTGCAGAGAAACCCAAATTTATCACTGGGGTTTCTTCCCAACCATTACTCACATGGACGAGCTGCTCTTGAGTGTCATATTCCTTTGTGCACCCTTCCCAGTGACAGTTCGTCTCATAAATAACCTCAGGCTCCTGTTTACATTCATCCTTATCTAGATCTTCTTTCAGGTCTGTCAGATGCTCCTGCAACACACAATGGTGCATTGTATAAGGTGAACTTCTTTCATCTGAATTCCTCCGTCACT
Organism: Forpus xanthops; assembly: GCA_032466535.1. Classification (NCBI taxonomy): domain Eukaryota; kingdom Metazoa; phylum Chordata; class Aves; order Psittaciformes; family Psittacidae; genus Forpus; species Forpus xanthops. The sequence goes on along the minus strand of JASSUY010032698.1, from coordinate 120,226 downwards.
CATAGATTACAGGGCAGGTATCAACTGATCACAAAACTGTGCTCGTTGTGACAACATAACATCCTTTATTACTGTGAAATAATGAGTTACAGAGTTTTGGTAGAAATGGATCAGAATTAACAACAAGACATGAAACACCCTGAAGCCATGGTCCCAGCAGCGCCTGGCTCCAGCCAGGTAGCGGGCAGTCCCAGTAAAGGGTTTTGACCTTTGGCTGTGTTCTTTGCTGGAGCAAAACTTCTAATCTGGGGGCAGTGGGGAAATACAAGCAAGAAGAAACTACGGAGCCTTATGGTTACCACAATTACTTGATGTGGGTTGAGGAGAAGGGGTTCTGTTTTTTGCATCTCTGAACAGATGAGAAAATTACACCTATTTCTTATCCAAAGATTTATGCCTGCAGAGTGCTCCACTGGGACAAAGTGGTGAGCCTTCAAAGCACTCATCTGAGACAGGGAAATTTGGGAAGCCTGAGCAAGACCCAGTGATAAGCAGAGCTCGGGGGGCTCTGGGCTTGTAAATGAGTTACTTTAATGCTGGGCAGGCTGTGAGCTCTCTCCTTAACTTCTCTGTCTAGCTACCTCCTCAGTGCTAAATGAAGCACTTAAGATTTTTCTTATGGCTGCTCTGAGGATTAAAGCATGGGCAGCTACACTGTAGTATAACATACCATATAATTAGTACAATTCAGAGGTAAGGACAACTGTTGGTTCTGCATGCGTCAGACACTTCCACTACTGTCATGCAATCAGCAGCCATTATTGGCTTTTTAAATTGTAATTTAGCAGTACAAAACCCAGAAGGTTTTAACTCCTTCATTCATTTTCCTCCCAATTACTACTACTGCCTAGCGCAGATCATTCCACCTCCAGGATGTTACTGACCATATCAGACACTGTTCCTCATGATCTGTTGGCCCCATAAATGTGTAGACACAGCAGATCTGCTTCAGACTGCTTCTGACCTGCCCAAACAGACTATCTGGTTGCCATCTCCTTCTCTACCAACACCTTTGTAATGCCTACTGAGGGGCTGCCATGACTTAATGACTTAATGGCACTATATGACTTGGGAAGTGAGAGATACTGTACAAGAGTTCAACAATTTTCATTAAATAGCTCTTGACATACATGCCAGCTGTGACTTTTCAATTCACAAGTTAAAATATGAAGATAAAGAGATTTGCTTTAATTAGCTCCTAATTTAAAAAAAAATAACGTAAGGTGGCTCTTGGGACAGGAAACTGCAGTAATTTACAGAAAGATTTCTGGAGATTCAATCTTTATCACAGCTCAGAGTATTAATGTGAGAAAGTTCAAACAGCAGGCTGTTTTTTCTTCCCCCCTGCACTTCCTATTTGGTTGAACTGTGAACATTATTTAAATGTTATTTTTGTTGAACTATTTCTGTCACACAAAGTGTGGTCCCTGGAAAAGTGGATTTTCTGCTAGAAAATCTTGTTTTGCCAAAATTTTTCTATTTCCTTTTAGAAAAATAGTATTGAAACAATTTTAATTTATTGAAGAGGATTGCATAGTTTCATTTCTGTCAAGCTCAACATTAAGCTGAATCTGTACTGGAGCTATAGTGGTATCACAAAAGTACATTAACTCAGGTCTCTCATGCTTGGTGCTCCACTGTGTTCCACAAACCCTGTCTGGATGTTTTTTTTTTTTATAGCACAAGCCATCATGGGAGATACTGTCTGGCCAAGGATTTTAAACACCCAAACCACAACTCACATGAGGCGCTTCCAGTATAATGTTTCCAAAACAAAACACACACATGCATGCTTTTTTGGGAATGGATGAGCTTTATACTCTGCAAAAAATGAATCAGTCAATAATTAAGTGACTACAACTCAACTTTTCAGCCCAGTCTCCTTGCAGAATAGAAATCCCCAAATTTAACAAGTTGCTGTTGCTTAGATCAGCTAAAGAGGAGACACTCACTGCATTCAGTCTTTTAACCTGTTCTTCTTGCCAAGAACAGGCTATCTCTCACAAGGCGCTTTCCAGTAATTTCCTAGTCGATACTGAAATGCTGCAACACATGAAGCCTACATTTCCCTGCGGGTATTTCTTCATACACCTTCTTGTTAGGAACTATTAGACTACATCCTTCTCTTAATTTCACCTTACTATTCTAACCAAACCTCTTTGCATCACTTTAAACTACTCCCCCACTTCTTTCAGCACTTATTTCACATTTGACCCAGTGGATGAAACTCGGGAGCAAGGCTTCAGTGGTGGGCCAGGCTGATGTTACTCAAGCACTTCCTGAGGTCGGGTGCACACCTCTTCACATTACAGCAGAGAACAGAAGATGACAGCCCTTAAGGAAGCAGCTGTCTGTCCCACGGCTCCTCTGCTATAGATGCTTTGAGAAACTAGGTGATGACTTTCAAATCTTTTTTATTTTGCTGCAAGAAATAAACACGTAGCCCTATTAGCCTGCGCGGTGGCCAGATTGTTTTTCCAGGGTATGTGTTTTTGCAGAAGTGTGTAGGTGCACTCCCAAACTCAAAGCTCCAGAGAGGTGCCTCTTTGCCCCAATCATGCTGACTGCAGCATGTTTATCTTTCCCTGATATGCTATCTTCATCAATTTTACCAGGCCCCTGATGACTACACACATTGCTGTCCCCATGCATCATGCTGAGACCTGCTCCTGAACCAGGGCAGAAGGAGAAATTTGTCATCAACTCTTCCATTCACTTGACAATAACACAGCCTAATATTTCATGAAAATGAAGTGCCTAGAGCACTCCTGATAGTTTACAGTTGTGATAAAGGACGGTCAGATGGATACTGTCAGCCATTAAACAGTTTGCAATCACAGAGCTCCGTAAAGAAAGCAAAGGCCTTTGGGCCCTTCTTGGTGTCAAATGTTGTGTCACCAGTGTAAAGGATGTTTCTAGGAGCAATTCCTGGTTGAATCAAGAGGTCACCCCATTTTTTTGCAAGCTTGCTACCTACATGCAAGATTCCCTCATAATCTATGCTTGCTCAGAGACATTAATGCTGCTTGCTTTGCAGCACAGTAACCTCAGACATCATTCTTAAACTAACACGCTTTGAAATATTTTCTCTCTCCTTTTTTTTTCATCTGAGCACAGCAACAGCAAGCTGAATACCAAGCACCCACTGAATGCTTCATTCAGTCAATGTAGCTCTGCCCTGTACCTTGCTGGGCTCTATGCTCCAAGAGACAGATCACCTGCCTGGCAGACTTCGATGCCTTGCTGCCACGTGCAGCAAAAAGTGTCAAGAGTATCATTCCCAAAGACAACAAGACCCAGCATCTCTCAGCTTCAGCCCCACAACATGTCTCGTACCAGGTAGATTACCTGTGTGGTTGGGGATGCTGGAGGCAAGCCATCAACTTCAGTCTTGACTTTGCTGCGCTTGTTAATTACTGGATTGACTGTGCTGCTCACAGCTGACTCGCTGCTCTGCTTGCTCTAGGAAAGAAAACCAGGCAAGATATGACATCAGGGTTTTGGATGAGAGAAAAACTGCAGCCCACCTCCTCATTAAATATTAACTTGAAAATCAGTCAATGTTGAACCTCAGGAGTGGCTGGGGACAACAGAGTACTGGCCCAAGTTTCACATGAAAATTAGCCCATGTGGCTTTGTGCAAGGCAGAGATGGAAGAGAGGGAAGAGTCAAGGGCAGCATCAGCTTGGTCTCACTGCTGTTGCTCCATTTCAGAATGATCCAGTCCCTGTCAAAGCCATCAAAACCTTATGCAACCTCCACCAAAGCCATGATTTTATTTCTCAATACTATGAAATGATTTGTGAGAAAAATTAATTGCTGGGGAAGAAAGGATCTCTGGTTACGTGCAAGGGCTGTGGCATGCTGGGTGCATGAAAGGCAATGTGTATATTTTGCTAAGATCTTAAAAAATTAGAACAGCTTCAGGAGAAAAAACATCCTATTGTATGTGCATAAAATTGGAACATTAACATTTTAAATACACTCTTGCTAATTACTCAAGATTGATCCTGCAAGTTATTAAACTGAGGCATAACTCCTGCCAGCCATATTATTTTGGTAGCCAGATTGTAGAGAAGAAAACAAAGCCAATCAATCAAATAACTTTTAATAACAAACAGAGTTTGCAGCACAGCAGCCATGAGAAACCCTAAAACAATAAACTAGTCTGAAAAGTTCAGTATGATACAACTAAAACAGCGATTTGAAAAGGGTGTGAAACGAGGTAAAATAAGTCTTTGGGGAGAAAAGAAACTGCAATTCAAACTTCCAAGGAATGAAAAAGGGGGGGAAACATGATTAAAAATGTGCTAGTTTTCACAAGCCCTGTGCATGTAAAGGGCTTGTGTATACATGCATGTGCCTGTGTGAACTCACATGTAATTGCCAGGACACCTTAGAGGTGTTTTTGTACACATCATGGCATTCCTAGTTTTCAAAAGCTGGTCTCTGGTTTTGCAAACCTTAACAGTAAAACCCAACAGCAAGGATATAACAAGAGAGAAGCTACTGAAGAGGACAGAAAGCTAAGTGAAAAGGCTAGACATCCTAGGTAAGATGCACTTTGTTAAAGAGGAAGGGAATAACGTGTGGATTATGGTTCACGTGAGTAGAAAAAAAGGAAGGAAGAAGGAACTGATGAAGGTTGGTTCACAGGGCTCAGGTGCTGGCAAAACACTACAGTGTGTACCAATATCCCGATTTCAACAGCACATAACATATATTTAAGAAGATTTGCTGCCTGAGATGACCATGCATACCATGTTCAATTCTTTAATGAATCAAGGCCTTTGTTTTCTGCATGGGTAGGTACATGTATGTGCAAGAACTGGAGGCAGGTGCAAAACTTGGCTGTGACAAGTCCAGAAACGCTTTGTTAGGAAGAAGAAATAGTGATGCAAACGGAGAGCATGAGGAAACAGAGTGGGTAGAACTCCCACAGCCACCATGAAGGGCAGTGTTCATCTCATGGAGAACGCTTCCATGTGTACCATTCAAAGAGAGATCCAGGACAGCCGTCCTTACCTGGCTGGAGTCAGAGACACAGTTGCTATTGCTGCTGATCTGTGCGGGTGGTGGGTTGACGGAGATGACTGCCATGTGCTGCCGTGGGGCAAAGGTTGGGGATGGCTGGATCAGGGGAGGAGTGTGTCCAAAGGCTGAGCTCAGGCCTCTCTGCTGGGTCAGGATCTGCTGGTATGTCACGGGGTTAATGGGGTGGGGGAAGCTGAATGCCGGGCTGCAGCAACAGGAGGAGGAAAAACAATAAGGAATTATTTTAAACAATATTTATCACATTAGTTAGCAATTGGCTTCCTGGAGGCTCCAGGAGACAGGCTGCAATGCCCCAGCTAGGTGCCTTCAATGTCAAAACAAGCCTGACAGCCTACTTTACTGTAAAGACAGGATTTATGTCATGTGTGCCTCAGCAACTTGCAAATTGTTTTGACCCATGTATAAGGCTGATTCTAATTTTTTTGTTTCCTATGTTTAAAAACAGCCAGAGCCCTTAGCAGCGAGTGCAGAAGAGACTGGACTTAGACATATCTGGCTTTGCAACCCTGAAGGCTCCCAAGTTTTCCCAGGCAGACCTATTCTGAAGAATCACAACCTTAGGGTTATGTTACCCTGATATAAAAAACCAGTATCACCTGGCTCACCTGGCACAGATCACAGCAGGAATGCATAACTATCCATTTAACATAGTCCAAACCACACAACTTACTCTGCGTTCAGGTGAGGGGGATGCTGGCTCAGGGGACTGCTGAAGTATGTCACCCTTCATATGTAGGCCACTGGTTCATCTCCAATCTAGGTCAGCAGTGACCAGACACACCACCAGCTCCTGGCTGCTTGGGAGCTAACTGGGAGTAACAGGTCTGAGCCAGGATGCAGCAGTCAACAGCATGAAAAATGACTCTGATTTTGGAAAGAAGGGGTTCACTTCCAGGATTGAACACCCTGGGCAGAGACGGAGAAGCACAGGAGATGCTCTGTTCCCTGTATGATAGCCACTTGATACACAAACCACAAGACAGGCCAAAAATTGTATACTTACCACCTTTAAGAGGTGGCCTTCCTGAACCTTTACTCTCAACAATATTTTCTCTCACAGCACTAACATTGCCCTCAGTGTGAGTGCTCAGAGAATGGGACCATAATTAGCGATAAGCTTCATTTCCAATTTTGCTTTTACAGAAAATACTTATTGCTTGTGATCATACAATTAGTATTTCTGTTCCAAACCAGTTAATGACAACTTGACCAAAAGAATAAAGGGCAAAAATCACTACAGTGTAAATGAGCTCTTGGAGTTAAAAATGCACTACAGCAAATGAAGTGTGATAACAGGCTGCTACACAGATTTGTTATGTTACAGCTAAGTCTAAAAATGACTTTCTGAAGTGCCACTAGGATTTGGGTCTGAGCAGGTGAGAAGGTATTTCATTCCTGCCACTAAGATGGTGTTAAAATAGTAACAAAAAAGTCTTTTCACCCCAAATTGCTGAGTTCTCCTGTTATATATGTAACCCATTTTACAATTTCCGACATTCAAGATACACCTTTAGAACACTGAGTTTAAAATTCTTTAGTATTACCTGATTATTCCCTCAAAGGTCAGCAAATGACCACTGGATCAAACGTATTCTACTGATTTGTTGAAAATATCTGATGCTACCCTGAAAAGCTTAAAAACTGATAAGATGCTATAGGTATGCTCGGTTAATGACAACAAGTGAAAACACTAGAAAAATACAATTACCAGACAAGGAGTTGCAATTTGTTTAAGTTAGCACTATGCTTGATTTCACAGTCAACTTCGAAATGATGCTGCTGGATAAGTAACTTAGAAAATTAATGTTACAGTTACTAATGGCAATATCTCCCATTTTCCCCACAAATTTTAGGAGTGCACGATCTTTATAAAGCCCTGCTTTGCAACATTGGTGTTAATTAGATCTAACATTTTTAACAGTGAAGTAATAAAAAGAATAATAACATTGTGAAACTTGGGTGAAGCAATCATGGCAGGAATTGGCAACGAGCTGCCTAGTGTAAGTGCTTTTTAATTAAGATTTGAACAAAACTTCACTCAAGGGCTTAGATTTGTTTTAAATATGTTTTTAGAATTAGGCTCTTCAATCCTCCCAGACACCATTTTTTTTAAGAATGTGGACCAGTAATTTGGAGAATACTTGGGGACAATCTCTTAAATCAGAGAGTTTCTTAACCAGTCCAACTGCTCACAATGAGAATTTTGTTAGATGAATTTACTCTCTTTCTGCTTGCAGGGAGGCATGATCGTACTACAATTACTGGAAGCACGTTAACCAATAATCCCAATCAAGCAAACCCCCCACGTATGCCACAAAGTACCCTTCTACATGCAAAACCAGATGGGGACTTTGATTTAATACACTACACAGACCCAGTGCACAAAAGCAAAGGTTGTGAGGAAGAGGTCTCCTTTGCTGGAGGACCACTCCACCTTAGGTGGATGGTTATGCATCTGAACGGAGCTGATCCCAGAGCTTTACCTGATTGTCCCGGCTGATAAATGGCCATATGAGCCACTTGCTGCTGAACTGCTTCTGGAGTTGTTGATATACGCCACGAGAGAGTTTGGGGAGGTCCTGATCATCGTCTGGAGATCAATGCTGGCATCAGACAGTGGGGAGATAGACAGGGCTCGTTTTCGGCTTAATCTCGGAGTCACCCGTGGGCTGGAAAACCGGGAGACTGTGGAAAGGCAGACTTTGTCATAAAAAAACAGCAGGCTGCTCCCTTCCTACAGAGGGGGTGGGAGGTGCTGAGACCTGCTGCACTCGTGACTGCTGTGGGATGATCAGAGCCAGCAGCAGTGCAGGGACCAGCTGCATTTTGATGGGAGGTTTCCTCTCTGCTAGGCACTGAATGACAAGAAATCAGACAGCACTGTGAATGCCTGCTTTCTTCTCCCCCCTTGAGGGATAAACTGAAGCCGGTCCATCACCCCCTTTCATTGTCACTAAATTAACTTAAAATTAAAAGGGAAAAGGCCTCACAAGGTTTCCATGAGTGCAGCCATCCCTATTGACTCAGTGGCAGGAGCACTGGGCCAGAAGAGCCTAACATCAGAGCTGAGGTGACCCTTGGAAATGGTGCATGTGCTTGTGTGTGGAGGGAGCGGAAACCAAATGAACACAAGCACAATGCTGACCATCCAATTAATGAAGCAGGCGAGGCTACAAGAGCCCCAAAAGTAAATGAAGAGTCTTAAGAAAACCAATTTGGCAGCTGAGGTGCAAAGTTCAAGCTCTCCCCCTCCAAGGGGACGTGCCAGTGCCTGGACCCTATTAGCAATTGTCAATCATTCGGGCGTGAAGTCATTTCCAACCCTGTCCTGTGGCGAGTTACTACTGTACAAATATGGCCTCTCCCAGCATTTCAGCACTGCTAACTGGAACAAATGACTTCATCCAGAGGAAACTTTGCCCAGACCTGACCCACCTGCAAATCTCCAGGGTGACATGGACAGGAGGTGGGGATTGGTCATATCACAACATTCCTGATACGAGGGTACCAGATCCAAAGCCTGCCTGAGCCCAAGCCCTGTTTGGAATGGCTCATCCCTCCAAAGCAATGAAAACAGAATTTAGCTTGTCTATTTTTTTTTTTAAATATTTTTAAGTGTAAAACACACCACTCAGCCATGGGGCTGGCTGGTAACCCCTATCAGCCACTCTGGGATGCAGGAGGGCTCAGCTGCTCCAGCTCCTTTCCTTGATGAGCACAACAGTGTGTTACTAACTGGCTTTTCCAGCAGTAATACCCCCAGAAAGCTTGCTGTGAGCACATCTTATTAAACATGGTGAATCATATAAAAGAGTACCTTGCCTAAACAGTCAATATGAACTGTTTTCCTCTAGTTGGTTGAAGGGACTGATTTTGGTTGAGCATCACCAAATACAGACCTTGTACTTTGCAAGAGCATAAACTTTCAATCCTGATGACAGTGCTAGTATGTGAGAGGGTGAACGGGATGTAGAAGGAGGTAAAATACACCCTGCCAGTGTGACCAAATAACTCCTTGATTTGTGTTGGCTTGAAGAAATTTGCGTCAATATTTTCCTGAGACCAGTGGCTGGGTTGCAGTCTCCCAGTCTCCACATGACTCACTCATGTACCTAAGTGGCTCTGTCATTACCATGCCTGCGTGCTGTGTAGCTGACAGTGTTTAGAACCACCATTCTTCTATTACCTACAATGTCCCTTGTTGCACAAGATGAGTGACTTGCCCGAGGTCCCACTGGAAGTCTAAGGATAAGTTGGTACTTGAACCATGCACTCTTATGACTTTTGTCCTACACCTAATAAAATTCATGAGTTGCTAGCTGCAATGTTTTTACTGCAATACTGATATATTGGGAAATTCTCCTAAAAATTAGAATGCTACATATATATGTGTTCTTTTTATCATATTTTGTAAAGCTACCTCTTGCTGCCTCAAGGGGTGTACAGATGCTAGAAAACACAATTCAAGGATCAGGTAGAAAACAGAAAGAGCACACAGTGGTCTATAAAAAAAAATCACCTCCTGAGTGTTAAAGCTGTTCCATGGTGTGGAGGGACTAGTTTCAAATTTTCCTATTACTTGTGGCTGGCAGACTCCAGCCCATTCTGCCATAGTGAGTGGCACTTCTCCTGAGAGCTGGAAAAGGAGCAGAGAGTTTGTAGAGGCACTATGGATGCAAAACAAAAATCTGTAAATGAACTACCCTCATCAAAGGCTGGTCCTGCCTAAAGGCTGGAGTGGAGCATTCCCAAACTTCTCATCTAGTTTATGAAATCTGGGCCCTGCCAGAGGCCTCGACCAAGCAACATAAGGGTTGCTTGTGTCTAGATCATAATGATCAAAACCTTGATCTGTCTGCAATATGCTATATATTATAATATACTATATATAAATTATTACATTAATACTATATGTTATAGTATAAATGTAATTGATCTGAACTAATTAAACTTTTTTTCTTCCTCCCCAACTCTATACATATCTTGATTCAATACATGGGCCACAACCTATAAAGGCCTGCGTGCTGCTCCTAGTCCTACTCAGCCATACCTCCTTGAGCAAGCTGCTGCTTCTTTGTGTTCCTGTTTCTCAGTGTCATCCGCTTAGATTAGTTCCTTTAGATAGGGTTTGTGTTTTATTATGTATGCATTGCACCAAGTGTAATGGGGCTCCATCTCAGTTGAGTTGTCAGTGTTTCTGTCCTACAAATAGTATGCGTCTTTCCAGATATAGATACTGTTTTCTGCATTTGCATTCCCACAGTCTCCTCCTCCTCTAACAGACGGAAGCAGGCCAGATTTGACAGTCATATTTATCTCTGTTACTCCCACACCTCAAGGGAGATCTGTTTATTAATGTGCCACTTCCCTTGATAAATTACTAAATAGAAAGAAAAGCCTTGTACTCATTTCTTCCTGTTCCTTCCTATGATTTATGTCCACAGTGCTAGTTCAGCCATTGGTTCCCATTAATTTGTGGAGGGAGGAAGTCCTGATGTCCAACAGACACATGGGTTTTAGTAGTGAAACCAAAGTGGGCACCCCTCCCTGCTGCATACAGGTACATTGTTTTTTCCCCATATAAAACTCTACTGGAAGCTGTCAGATTTGCAAGCCAGCCTAACAATTCTTTAGCCCAAAACCAGTAACATGTATTGTTAGTGTCTGCTCTAATTTAGATCTTGCAAATATCGTAGGCTATCTGAAATGTTTGATAGCAGATCCAACAGGCTGGGCTCTTGCTTTACACAAAAGTTCTTTAGGTCTTGCAGACTTCCAGGGAAAACTGTGACCTAAAATCGTGCCACGGATGAACAATTCCTCTCTTCTCAGTAACAGCCTACCCAAGGTGCCTGGGAAAGGAAGTGTCTGAGAAATGAGAATGAGTTTCACCATAAGAAGAAGTGCTCACTGCTGCATTTAGGAAGAAGAGTATCTTCTCAAAAATTATTATTCAAAAGCAGATTAGTAGCACAGGGATCATCCTTAATAATAAAATTGGCCTGACCTAATCCCCTAATCTGAGGTCACTGAGCACAAACATTAAATGATACCACACAGCAGCCAAGATAAGCATTACTATAGCTGTACACACAGGCAAGATGTTCAATATGAACTGACTGACAGCCACTTGAATGCGTAAGCAAAATTCTCAGTTGCCTGAGGTCCAGTGATGTTTCAAAGGAAAACCACGTATGACTTCTTCAGCAGCAGCTGTAGACTAAGAAGTAAATAAAGGCAGCATCTATTGTGCAGACGCAGAGGTGGAGACCCTCAGGAGGATTTATCTGTAGAACTCCCTCTCTCATCTCTCCTTCAAAAATGCTGATTTATCAAAATGAACAGGGTCAGTTTCAAGACTTTTTTGATGCTTGTGAAATATGATGGGGGAAGTTTCCAAACTGTCAAAGTTCCCTTTCTACACTCTTGAAAGAAGAAGACCTGGTATTGTTGTGCTGTTATTCTAAAAGGTGGGGTGTTATTTTTTTCAGATACCTAAAATCAAATTTTTGAAAGTCACATAAAATTGGGAAATTATTTTAAAATTAGGAAATTATTTTAAAATTAATTTCAGTAATCTATCAGCATTTCAGTTTTTAAAATGAATTTCTCTATGTCTCTCTACCTCAGATGGGGACTGTCTTACCTTCAATTTCTTCCCTTTGAATACTACTGAGAGATGGGAAAACTTTTTCTCATCCAGGTCTAGAAAAAAGTGATGGATCAAAGCCTGCACAATGAAACCCAACAACTTCAAGAGAGACTCTGCATCATTTCCTCCTCTGGTGTGTGGTAATATTTCCAGCCAAGTACATATACAGAATGCCCACAATGGGCGATGGCTGTTCCTGCACCAATTTGCTCTGCATCTACCTCTCATAATGAATGAGCACCTATTAAAGACAGCAAACGCTTTCCATTGATTCCTTGGGCTTTGGTACATGGAATAACTATGAATTTAAAAGATGACCAAGCAGCACCCCTGTTTGAGATATCTCGACTTTACTTTCAAACTAATTCTTTTCCAAACACTTGGAAAAAATGCTACATTTACACACTCAGCTTTTGGGCGTATCAACCGCTTGGGTTTTATTTACTTGGAGTATATGAAACGAATTAGCTCCCAAAAGAAGAAACATTATTTTCCTTTTGTTTTTGGAAAGGCTAAAGATACCTTCTTAGAAATCAAAACTGTTTTAGATCTCAAGCAACAACAAAAATATCCTTTGGGCTGAATTAAGACTTAGGAAAGTCTAAGGCAAAAGACTGTCCCCTTCTCTCTCAGTGTTAGGAGATTAAAGTGGAGATGTAAACTGGTGAATGGAAAGGTGCAATAAGGGTTAACCCAAAGCTCTGGGCATGGCCATAGTGCTGCAGATGGCAGTCCATGAATGTAAACGAAAGGTTTACCATAATCCTTTGCCCCCTGCTTCCTCTCCTTACAAAAAGTCAGCTCTGGATAGTTTACAGTGTTTTCAATGGGTTTGAACCCAGATACACTAACCTTCACAGGCACAGCTCTACATGCTGGAGAACAAATATTACCCACATATTTGAAGAAACTATTTAAAACTGCCTAGAATAACTTTTCAGTAGAAGAAACTTGACCTTATAGCAGCATTACCTTTGCAGGGTAAATGTAAAAGCCACAGCTCACAACTGTAAGATGTTCCTATCCTGGGGGAATAAATACCCCGTTTCCAAACAATCAAGAATTCAATGCTGAATTTTCAAGTGACACTGGCCATGTCCACCAAATGTCCCTTCCTGGTCCACCAGACAGCCTACAGCTGAGAGGAAACTCAATTTCCTGGTAAAAATCTAGAAGTTCCCTTGTCAGTTTCCGACAGTGTCCATGAATTGCCACATCCAGTGGGTTGCTTGGGAACTGGAATTTTCTTCCCAAATTTAGTTTATCCAGAACAAGCCAGCAATGAGCCAAATGGTCAGCTTTTACATATGTGGCAGCTTGTGGTCTGCTCCTGCGGCCATTCTAGTGCTGTTGTGCTGAAGAATTGGATCAGACTTGGCTCATGTGGGAAGCCGAAGCAGATGCTCCTACTCCGACCACTCACCATGCCCACGGGCCATCAGAGAGCCATTACAAGAGGTGGTTTTCCTGGAGGAAAATTTCAGACCTTGCATCACGCTAGAAATAGTGGCAGCAAAGCCCTCCTGAAAGGAAATGCCAGGCACTCAGTGGGAGTTCCTTCAGGACTCCTTCAAGTCAATGAAATCTCAGGCATCTCTTTATGGACAAGCATGTTGCCATCATCTTGATGGCAGAAAGACATCAGGGGAAATTGCTTCCAAAGCCCAAGCCTGTAAGGCACATGGGCTGCAGATGGCTTGCCCGCTCCTTCTCACTGAAAGATGTCCCCTGGATGCCCTAGCAAGGCCCTGGAATAAACAGTGTTACCAAAATGGCTCCTCTTCCTGACCACTCACCAAGAAAACTCCACTCAAAGCATACAGAAATATCCCCCTCCTCTAGTCATCACATGAGGGGCAGCATAAAATCCCAGGGTGATTCCTTAATCAATAAGCAGCAGCAATAAACTACAAACACTCTTCACATAACCCCTCTCCCCTTCTGCAGCAGCAATACACCTCTTACTTAGACTGCAGCAGATGCTGGACATTTGTACTGGAATCAGGTGCTGTCCTGGGACCCTTCTTTCTTCTCTCCCTGGGCCTATCAACTTTGCAGTTCAAGGAATACTAATGGTTCCCTCAAATCCTTGCTGAAAGACAAGGCTGCATTCTTCTACTCCCAATCCACAAGTACCTGTTTAGATGACCCAAATTGCATATGTAAATTGAATTCTTCAGAAACCAGAGTGCAGCAGAATTCTAGACAGAGTACTTATGGGATGCTCTGGGACTTTTTTTCTCTTCTGCACATACTTTTCTGGGGAGGAAAACAGCATTGCTGGCTAGAAATGTCTGAGAAATTGTTTCCCATTCTCTGAGTCTTTTCTGAGATTTCAGCATGTTTCCATTCTGTGCTGGGACAAAGAAAACAGAACAACAAAAAAACCCAAAAATCTTTCAGAATTTTTAAGGAAGTGACTACAGGGTGCGCTGTCTGCCCAGAGTAACCAACAGCTGGCTTGTCTGGGAAGTCACCTGCGATCCAGCATATCCAGCCTGCAAGCCCGCAGCTGCTGGTCCCTCAAGCTGCTGGTGAGGCACTTCTTTCCTAGGTCACCGTGAGGCTGGGCTCTCTGCATCTATCCTGAGGTATCAATCTTTTCACAAAAACCTGCTGGAGGAGAGTCCTGAGCTCACCTCTCAGACTGTGGTAACCACTGGGCTGCACTGCCAGCCCTGCTCCTTACACTGATGGCTATTAAATCATTTACTTGAAGTAGAAAGGCTCCAATAACACTGACTGAAAGAGGCCATTGATGCTAAATGACTGTTTGATTTGGGGAAATAAAGTCCTGCTTGATGATTTGCCCATGTCCCAGGCAACTGTGCCAGCCACTGGGTTTTTGGCTGTGCTAGGCCGAACAAAATCTTTTCCCGGTTAAACTGATGGTCGTTAAGACATTTGTGAGTGCCGTGCACCAAGCAGCAAGAAACAGGCCAGGGTTCCTCCCTTTAGCTCCAGAACTCAACGAAATGTCGTGCCAGCACTGCAGGTTCATCCCCGATGTTTGTAACTGGAAGGCTGCACAAACACAGCCTTCTTGATGTCTGTGCAGCATTGCTTGAACCTAAGTTGAATGGTGTTTTTCCCCCATTGCCTGATTCAGCATGGGCAACCCAATCACACTTTTGACACCGTGCAAACAGAAGTCATGGATTTAAAGACCATCTCTACTTCCCACTCTGGCCCTGAGAATCTTATTCTGAAGATCTGGATATTATTCCTAGAGCTGCCATTGCTCTGCTCACTGATTATTTTGTCTTTCTCTTTGGAGTCTCCAGTGATGAAGCAGCTTTGCTTTGTACAGTGCTCTGACATCTTCTGGTGTAGAGGGCTACAACAGTACAAGCATCGAGTCACCCTGGATACATTCCTCTTGAGAGCAAAAGATGCCTCCTGAAGGGCTGTGGGTAAACACAGGAGCACTAGTGCTTAGAAAAAAAAAAAGAATTTGGATGTACTAAATGGGCTCAGAAAGTTGTAGTCACATCCAGGTTCATCTGTGCTCCTCACTAGTCTTTACTGACCCAGGGATGCTCTTGTGCAACCACTCTGTCACCTGGAATAGTTCTCCATGTGGTACCCACTTCTAGAACAGAAATGCAAAAGATAGTTTTGATCTGGTGAATAGATCCTGTATAGCCTCAGAGGTGACCCATCAACAATGTTGTGACACTGGAAAGTAGTTAACTTTTGATTTGAAAGTGTAGGCTTTCCAGAAAATGGATTTGAGCAGGATTCAAACTCCATTTCTGGATTTAGAGCCATTGTTTGGATGACAGAATGAAACATGAAAGCTAACTGAAGGGTAATTTAGTCACCACTGGAACTAGCCTGAAGACCACAGCAGCCTGCTGCACGAAACTTGGTCTAAACTCTCATGGTACAAGTACTTCTACCTGCACAGTGAAAACTCTGCCAAAGAGATGCAGCTCTGGTGCACTCTAGCTCAACTACCATTTAAACATTCAGCAGTCCTGACACATGGTCAGTACCAACAAGCTCCAGCTGATCTTTATGTCCTATTATTTTTCCTGAACCTAGACACCTTATGGGGTGAAAAAAACCACTGACAGAATGGAGACACTGAGAAATTCTCCAAAAAATGCAATTACAACAACCAGAAAGGCCCAGGTACATGCCTGTGAAGAACTATCATACAGTCTTAGGCTTCCGTGGGTCTGCAGATGTTTGGAGGTGATGTGACTCTGAATAGGCCACTTTTAATATATGCTTATCTGCTGCTTTTTCTTTTGCAGGTGCCAGTGTTACCACAGGTGTGTGACAGTGCTGTGCGTGGTTTAACAGGAGCTACCTGCATTTTCAGCAAACTAATTCTTGTAAAGTTATTACGTTCTAGAGCTCTCTGGGAAGAAGAGGGCTCTCTGAAAGACAGATGCTGAGGTGGTGACTCAGTGGGGTTTTATGCATGCTACTGATATTCTTGTCTCAGAAAAGCACCAGAAGAAGATGCTTTATTAAATTATCTGTTCAACTATTTATTTACTTAGGCCCTGCTGATTAAAATTTTTGAAGTGACTTTCTAAAAAGAGAAGGAGACTCTGGCTCCTCAGCCAGCATTTCAGAGACAGATTCCATTCGAGCTTCTGTCTTGAAACTGAACAACTCCCTCTTCAATGCAGCTGATGGATAAACCCAAACACATAAACCAGAGACTGGCACCGGGCTGTTGCTCCTTTTCACATTCGTAAAAAGTATCCTTCTAGTGTCTCATTGTCACATCTTCAGGATGTTTGAAAGTTTTCATCTCATGCAGAGTATGTGAAAGCCCAGAAAAGGCTTTCCAGTTACTCATCAACAAAGCTTGACCAAAAGATCAAAATAAATGCTTGGTGAGTCCTGGCTTTGCAGTGAATAATAGTTATGAGCTTGGCCACATGAAACCAGGACCTTTTGATATGTGAGCATTTTCAGAAGACAAAGAGTAAGAGAATCTTCTGACAAGGGGAGTATCTCAGATGACTTCAGATAAAGACTAATCTTCAACAAACCAGAGGACGAGCATCTTGGTGTGTCGAGAGTCAGCCTGTGTTAGCATCAAAACAGTTGCGTTTGCTTCCCTCACTGGCTGTTCATCTGGCAATTCACTGAAGCACTGCTGGTCAGAGATAGACTAATAAGGAGGGAAGGAGGAAGGAGTCTTGTTCATGAGCCCAAGGAGAACTTGGCAATGCTGGTTTGAACCCATCTGTTATAACCACAGACATTAACTCCTTGGAGGGAAGACAGAGTGGTCTTATTGACCAGCTGCTTTGTAGCAGAGAAGCCTGATATATATTTTGGGTGTTGGAGGCAGGATGGTACCAAGGAACATGTCTCTCCCTTTTTGACTGGGATCCGGGTTCACGAATAATCCAGCAAGTGGCACAAAAATGACTATTCAGGTAAAACTTCCACAACAGCTGCAGATGAGAAACTGTTTGGGTTTTTCTTTTTTTTTTTTTTTTTTTGTTAGAAATATCTATGAGCCCCCATCACTGAAGAGCCAGAACAGCTTTTAACATTCTAAACCAGTCACTTTACGAAATAGCAAGACCACAAAGTCTTTCATCTTGAAAGCTCAACAACAGAAACTTTGAAGCGGTAATGAAACGATGCAGATCTCCACTCCAAAAATCATAATGGTCCACACTCAAATCAGAAGGCAGCACAGGAAACAGAAACCAGGATCTGAAGGTCAAGCCAAGTTTCTTGCAGCAAGAAATAATCCCCAAACTGCCCTCTGTAATATCTGTGCAACCCCAGTTCTTATGAGATGTGCCATGAAGTGATAGGAAAGAAATTTCTAACAGCTCTGAAAATCATCTGTACTTCACATATGCTTCCAAATAGACTTTATCCATTTCACCAGGGAGGTGGTCAGGCCTCAATGGTGACTCAGCACCGCAGTGCCTAACATGGTTTTATTTCTTCTTCATTTAGGCAGAAGCGAGAACTTTCTAGGCTTAGAATGTCTTATACTAGCATAAATACCACGTTCCTGCAATTTTTTTCTCCCACAAAGAACTAACATATCTTCTCCGTTATGGCTCCCTGTAAACATATTTTTAATCCTTAGGGACCTAAGAGGTCCCAACCAACATGAGAGGTCCATCGTGCTGCACAGCATCCATGGAAATGGCCAGCCTTTGCCCCAGACACCAACCAGGCTAAACACGGGGTGAGATGGGGAGTCAGAGATTGAGTTTGTCCCCAGGTACATTGCGGTATCTATGACCAAAGCAGTGGGATGGCAGCAACGCCCTGGTCACTGGACCAGCCCATCTAACCATACAGCAGCAGTGCTATCTTCCCAAAGAGGTCACAATATAGATATTTTAAAATACGTATATTTTATACATACATATATGGAAAAAGGTGACTTTTTAAGCCAAAAATTATAGTGTAGCACCCGTGGGTTTCAACAGGGCAGAGTTATCACCTATAGCAATCTCCACCTGGAGGACAGTCCCATCCATCTGCCACAGAATTTCACCCATGCCAGGGAGGACACAGACCACTACTCACCATCAACGGGGCTGAGGTAATCATGGAGGTGGGCTGTGCTGGCTGCTCCCCCACTCTGCATTAGAAGGTCCCCATAGGGATTTGGGTGGCCGGCCATCAGCGTCATTTGGTGGTAGTAGTCGGCAGGGTTGGCTCCTGGTGGTGGCGGGGGCAGCCCAAAAAGGCCTCGCTCCTTCAGGTGCTCGTGAGCTGCTGCCGGAGCCACAGGCAAGGAGAAAAACATGGGGAGAAGGTTCCCACCGCAATGTTAGACCTCAGCGCTGACGTTGGCAGCCCTGTCTCCCCCCACGTCCCCCGCCAGCCCCGGCCGCACGGCTCCACGTAGGGCTCTCGTGACGTGCGCTTGGGCGTGCTTCTGCGGACAAAAGAAACTAAGCTGGGGCCTCTGCATTCCTCCATTTCCGCAAATTTATAAACAATCTCTCATTCCCCCTTCTAATAATCCTCCCGTTAGGACACAGCCGGCACCCCAGGGAGGCGGGAGAGGGCCCAGCCCGCCGGCTGCAGTAACCCTGTCAGCATTAACATCCCTGCCTATTAGGAAGGAAAGACAAATGCAGTCCAGTTCCCGATAGCAGCGTGAGGAAATTAAAGCCAAGGTCTAATGCATAGAGCTAGGTTTAGTGTCTGGCAGCATAAAACCATTTTGGCTGCCAAAGCCAATTACGCTCACTTTCTCCCAGCTGTAATTTTTCAAACCTGCCTCCCCACCCGCTTGCCCCATTAACTTATTTACCACTGCCCTACAAAAAAAAAAAAAAAAAAAAGAAAAAAAAAAAGAAAGTACAGAATAAAACTAAAAGAAAAAAAAAAAAGTAACCCAAAACACAATGCCTCTTCTTACAGCAAAGAACAAAACTGCCTTTGGAAGGAGGGATGGGGCACAGGACATGCACATCAGCCATCCAACCTCTCCGTGGCGGGCAGCTTGGAGTTCAGATGACGTTGTGTGGGAGGGAAGAAGACACATGCATCTCCCCATCACTCTAGGGATGTTTTTTTAGACACTGCAGATAGTTTTCTGTGGCCAGACTCTAAGCTGGGGGCCGTGTCACTCTCTGGTGTGCTTCATTTTGCAGTAGAGAAAGGCTGCTTGCCCCTGCAGCAGATCAGGAACCAAGAGATGCTGGGTTTGCTGCAGAAATTGGGTCCCCAAACCCTGGCTGCTCCCTGGGCACTGATGCCTGCAACTGTGTAATGAAGCACTTCTGATGAAGTAAGGCATGACTTGAACCTCCCCAATGAAAGTAAGAGTCATGTATTTTCCTTTTTCCCTGCTTGGCTGTTTTTTGTCCCCTGCTCCCCAGCATGGGATCTGCCAGGGCTTGGAGAGCATCACTACTTCTGCATGCATCCAGGGCCAGCTTCCTCTCAAAACTGATGTAGGGCAGCTTAGGAGTAAGGAGGAAGAAAGTAATGGTTCCTTTCCTTCACCCAGGAGCCATCCTGCCCCAAGACACAAACCAATAGGGGATAACTCAGCCAGCATTGCCTCATCTTGGCAACATCAATCTCAGCCAGGCCATGCAGCTGGAGAGATGGGTCCCTCCTTGGGGAAAGCAGATCTCCCAGTAGAGACGTAAGAGTAGGCAAGCTCACAAGAGAGCAGAGGGTGCTGTAGAAAGGAACGTACTTTAAACAAAATATTTATAATATGATCCAGTGGTAATAGCTATTCTCACGCTCTGCTTTCTCAGTGCAGTGATGCAAAACAAATGTGTAGTTAAAGGGAAAAAAAAAAAAAGAGAAAAAAGAAAAAGAGACAGCTCTCCCACTTCAGAGAGCAGCTGCGGAGCCTTTGTGGCTGTAAATCCCCGGGGTTTGGGGGATTTCAGTACTGGTGAGCTACAAAATCGCTGCAGTACCAGTAGCACAGTGCCTTACCGTCAGCAGGGCTGAGGCCCCTGGCAGCAGAGATGACAGAGAGCGTGGGGCTGCTGTGGACAGAGCGGAGGTAGTGCTCCATGTGGGGTGCCACGTAGGGGTGCGGCGGGCTGAAGGGTGACTCGCCGGGCCCAGCTGGGTGTGGAGACAGGCGGATGAGGGAGATGTCAGAGATGACAGGGCTGCCACTCAGAGGAGGAGGCCTGGGAAGGAAACAGAGATACACCATGACACGTGTGCCACATGTATTTGTGGAAGGTGGCTCTTCCCCTCCGTTACTGTGAAAAGAGGCAGTGCAGAGCACACGCCATGCTGGAGATCTCACTCCATCTTCTCACACGGGAAGGCTGGCTGCATGAAGAAGTTTGAGGCAAAGTTGGGGCTTGCAAGCTCCTCGTTGCCCCTGGGTATCCAGATGTTTAGCGCTGCCACGTGCAGACAAATCCCCAGACAGTGCTGCCTATGAGAAGATGTAAATGGCGCAAGAAGTATTTACATGATGTTGAGACAAGCCATGCTTTGCTTGGCCCAGCATGCGTGGCTCGGCCAGCACCAGCAGAACAGCCCTCCCTGTCTGCGTCCATCAAAGCTTGCACAAACCTCCTTGACAGGTCGGTGGTACGGTTCAGAGGGCGAAAGTTCATGAGAGGTTTTATTGAGGGCTTTCTGGGGGCCACCTCTGTTAAAACCCTCAGATCTTCCTCAGGCCATGCACTACCTGAGAAAGAAGTCAGTAAATGCTGAGGGATTCAGCAGGTAACAAAAAAATAGTCATAGGCATGTTTTGGCACTTAAGAAGTTTTTGCAGGGTGATCAAGGATGGAAGAGAATGCGTATGGACATCTCCCAGATGTACCCTACAGCCTTTTAGGTAAACCACAAAGGATGTAAGGAGAGAAGAAAAAGTTACGACAACCTGACCTAAGAATCAGAAAATCTGAGCTAGATACCGAAAGAGTCAGAGGTGTCATTAGGCAAAACAACACAGCAAAATCTGCTTTGCATTAGCTCCCTCTGTATCCAGAGACTGCTCAAAGCGGAGCTGGTGGTGGACCCAGCTCACAGCAGGGAGAGTGTTTGTGTGTGGCTAGGTGCTTTGGCAAAGCTGAGGGAGAAAGATGTGCACCTCATGGGCTGCACCTCCTGCAATGGGAGACCATGGGGATTCAGGGTTGTGGAGGTCAGGGATCTGAGATGTGAGCTGTGCTAAGAGACATTATTAGAAAGGTCCTTCCCTAAGAATATCCAAATATGCCATTAACAAGTGCATGTAAGATTTGTGTCTCCACGCACAGACAACCAGAAACACAAGGGTCTGAGCAGTTTATACATGCTATCTGCACTTCAGGATCTCAGTCCCACCCTGCCTTATCAACACTTCAGGTGCATTTAAAATTATTTGTAATACCTACATATCAACAAAACCACACAGAAATGTAATACAAGCTTTGTCGACTCATTCAGCAGCTTACGACCACGTTTTGTCTTTGTTTGATCTTCCTTGTGTTTCTCTTTCTGATAAATTAGTAAACCTTGTGGCTTTTTGAACACTTTCTGCTGATAGGTAGTAAATTAAATGCCTTCTAAAATATTTATAGTTCAAAGTACTTTCCTGTAGCAGTACAGTCTGTGGCTCACTGGAGTGAAATACAAGGCACTGAAAACCTATCAGATGTAAAGGACTTGGGGAAATGCACACCCAGTGCAACACAAATACTTGTTGAACTCAGACTGAGGTTTTGCTAGAGTAGCACTCCTCAGCATCAAGCCTGTTTTCCTTTATGGCACTGAAACACAAACTTATGATGGCATGGCTACTTCAGACCTCACAACCTTCCCACCTGTGTTGCCATGGCCTTTCATTGCCAAAATTATTGGGAGATCCAAGTCCCTCTCCAAATCCCTCTCCGGTGCCTCTCAC
Organism: Forpus xanthops; assembly: GCA_032466535.1. Lineage (NCBI taxonomy): Eukaryota > Metazoa > Chordata > Aves > Psittaciformes > Psittacidae > Forpus > Forpus xanthops. The sequence continues at coordinate 98,183 of JASSUY010032698.1, read as the reverse complement.
CATGATGTCAGCCACTGCAGTGGCAAAGCCCAGGAAAGCTGCAGCAAATGATGCCGGGGCTGGTTTCTGTTGAGGCTGCTAATAAAGGCGGCCGAGCACGGAGCCGACCAATTTATTTCTACCAGGGGGGAGGGAGAAGTGAATCAAAGTCCCTGTTCCAGATTTAGTTTCAATTCATTTCTAATAATCTCCACCGCCTCATCTGGAAAAAATGAAACAGGATTAAAAAAAATGATGTCATTAAGAAAACATCTGACTAATTTTTCTTCTGATGAAGCCTTAATATAAGTGAGGGGGGATGTAAATTAAAAGCAGCCCCAATCTTCCTTGGGCCACAGAGCCTGCCTTAATACATAAGCCATGAAAGAAGTTTTCTTACATATACAATAAGTTCCTTCTTTCATCAGTACTCACAGCTTCTCCCAAAAGGGTTGTGAACTTCTTTGATGCAGTCCTGAAACTATGTATTACCAGGTTTATGAGCCTTCGGAGCCTCTACTGATCAAACTGTGAGGCCAACATTTAAAATGCATATAACAATATGAAGGGTTTGCTGTTCATTTTCTCCATGCTAAATTGGGCAGAAACGCTGGAGTCCCTCAGAACAGGAAAACTCCACCCTGGCCAAAAAGGTAACACTGGGAAAGAGATCAAGAATTCACCCAAAATGCATCCAGCTGGAGAGCCGGGAGGTATTTTAATATGAAGCTGGCCCTCTGCATAGACTGGGGTGGAGAACAGGCTTCTCCTTATGGTGCCGCGTAAAGCCTCTCGTTACCCCTTTTCTCCATCTGTGGACTAGGACAGAAGTGTTCTCAGCCATGCCTGCCTCCTCTAAGCCCTGCCATTCAGCGATCACCTCCCACTGTTGTGTACCCACAATTCCAGCAAAGCATCATCCCATGCTGCAGCCTGTCCTAAAAGTGCGGCTTTCAGCAGCTGTCTACCAGGAACAGCTCTGATGGCCAGAGGGATGTCCTGCTCCTAACTCCCCAGATGTCTGATTTTTCCCCCATTTTTTTCCCACTCATGTCACTGGCATTATTTCTCATCTAATTCCCAAGTCCCATGTTGTGCCATTGCATTGTCACTCTGCAAACACACAGTGAGTGGCAGCCATAGATTCACAGGTCTGCTCCTGGCAGAGAACAATTAGCTGATGCTTTTTAGAGGTAGTGGCTTACATAGATGAGAGATGAAGTGACACTGGGCAGCTCTACCCAACATGCAGCTCACTTCCTGGGCAAACAGAGCTCCTCATCCCTATGTCCCAAACCCCACAGCAGGGCAATCCTCAGCTTGTGGTGGTGAACAATCCTGTGCAGTGGTACCATGGAGTCAGATCTAGGTTTCTCAGTTTGTCCACAGAATTTCCTGTTCAGACTTTTGTTATCCATGTATCACTCCCTACTCTTTCCCTGGATCCTGCAATGGCATAAGGAAAGCACCACAGTGACTAGGGGAGAGCTCCTGGCTTTTCTGAAGCCAATGTTGTGAAAATCTCGCTGTCTGCAGTGGGATGAGGGTTTTCACCTGACCACATGTATTTCTGAAGGAACTGGGATTCTGGTTTTCAAATAGGCTAAGGGAATTGGGTGTCCAAACGCCATTAAATTTAATGGGAGCTGGGGGCCTGTTTTCCCTGCGGTTCTGGTGAGAAGCCCATGCTCTATAATTAATGCTTATGACTTATAGAGCAATTTGCATCTCTGACGAAGCACATGAATGTGGATTCATTTCTTCCACCCAAGAGAGGCTCTCCTTTCTCTGCTTTCTAACAGAGGGAGACACTAAGGTGGGGGAGACACTGCCTTATCCCAGGCTAAGGGCTGCAGAGCTTCCTGCTGATGCCAGGTGCATGCACACTGCTGAAGGCTTTACATAGCAGACTTTTAGTGGTGCAGTGGAAAACTCCCCTTGGAAAGGAGAGATCCTTGCACTATTTACCTGGCTTCAGCCCCCTGTAGAGCTGGACTGTAAGGCAGTGGGTAAACATAGCAGCGGAAGAGCGCAACCAGCATAAGGATTGCTACTGGTGTTTGAAATGTGACATACACTGCTGGTAGGACACTAGGAGATTCTCGGTTTCCCAGGAACTGGTCACCCATTAACTCCCCTACACCAGGAAAAAGAGATTTACTTCACTTTCCTGCCACCTGGGTTTTGCTGAAAGGAGCTTGTCTGAAGGTCTATAGCCTCATCCCAAAGTATTGGGGAAGGAGCCAGTAGATTTTCTTTGGAAAGCAAGGCAAAAAAAATCAGCCTGGAGTTTTCAGTGAGGCAGACCAGTGTGTCCCTGTGTGTGCCCTGGGAGCCAGTAGGCAGCTGTCTCCAATGCCACTGCTCATAGGTGTATGTGCTGTGCCCACTGCACTGCAGCTTGAAGCTATGCTGAGAAAGGGTCCTCATGGTCTTATGGTGGAGGAGTAGTACTGTGTCTGAGGAGCTGGGCTGGGCTTCTGGGAAGGGAAATCCTTCAGGAACTGGCAAAACCAGTGCTGGCTGCTATGAATAGCATCCTTGGGGTGACATTTTCTCATCTTGCTCTCCCCCTGGGGTCACAAACGAACAATTCCAAAATCTTTCATGGGAGAGATGTGACATCATCTCCCTGCTGCTGCATGCGGGTCTACAGCCTCTGCAAGAAGCACCCTGCAATGAATGCAACAGTTAAAGAAGCAGCATTTCTGAAATAATATCCATCGGTTAAATAAACCCCAGAAAAATGGGAACAATTAACCAGCACTAATGTCCCATGACTACTCTAAATTAATACTTATGTGGCAAATATATTGATTTAGTGGAAAACAAAGGGCTGAATACTTTTCCATATGCTTAATGGAATATGGACACTTGCAGGCAATTGTTTTGCTGTACAATAAAGGACTGCTTAGCTGCTACACAGAAACGGAATCTAAGAACAGAGCTGCTCATGGGGAGGGGTATCATAGCCTAGTACAATTTTGCTATTGGAAAAAAGCTTTTAAAGCCAGCAATCCCATAACCCCACATAAAAATCCTTGCTTTAGTTTTGTTTTAATAAAGCTTCCTAGCTTGGTTTTTGCAAGTCCTGTGCACCCAGAACACCACCCAATGCCTGCAGGAGATGGAGGAGAAGCATATGGATGCCTAAAAATCGACTGTGCTCATTGCAGACACTCTGCATAGGAGATGCCAAAGCTGTATGCAGCAGGAGACTTAAAATGCCCCAGTATTCATGCTAAACAATTCAGTTTAAACAGCTCTTGACAGCCCCTCAACTTCACCTCTGTTTATTTCTGATTTAAAGTCCCTTACAACAGGAAGGGCGAGAGGTCATGACACTTGCGTGGTACTCTCAGGATCAAATCCTACAAGGTCCCTCAAACCAAGGTATGTTTCAGAGGTCAAACGTGGGCCACAACTATCGAATTCACATGACATTTGATCACACACAAATATCTCCTCTCTCTCCAGTTTTTTTTTTTTGGCTCAGAGAGCAGAGGATGCTCTGGAAGGAGCAGGATGGAGGTGCCTTGTAGCTGCCTCTCCCCATAAGCCACTGCCAGAGGGTTCCGGGCAGCCTGGTAATGAGGTGGCGCGGAATCACCCACACTTCCCAGTTCCCCCAGCACTGCAACAAGTTGATAATTTTCCAGTAAAGTGACCGAATGCTCAAACATAGGAGTATCAACTTGAAGATGCCAGCTTATGTGTCCTGCTAGGAAGAGATCAGGATGGGGAGCAAAGAGACATCACTGCTAAGTTCCAGCCCTCCCCTGCCACGATGTTCAGCCCATGTATTTTTATTTCTTTTTCCCTAATTTCTCAGCTCTAAACCAGGGTTAATAATATAATTTCCTTTTCTTGTCCATACTCACAGAGATGAATATATAGAAAATCAGAACTACCTTCGCAAATTCAGCAATCAATGTACTCACTTCTGAGAAGCTGTTATGGAGACTGTGAAGCTGGACAAAAATTGCTACAGCTTCAATGTATAAACTTAACAGGCATGTTTTGAGCAGTTCCTGTTTTCTCCTTTCCCCTCAACTATGGCTTTGAGGCATGGAAAGTATGGAAAATTAAAAAAGACACTAACAGCGAGGGCAAGTTCCCATTAGATAGGTTTATGGATGGAAGTGGTAAATTCATCACTGCTGCAAGACTACGGCAAAATTAGATGGTTTTCAAAAAGATGGGTTCTAAGTGTACTGAAAGGCTTGGAGTTTTAATAGTAGGAAGGAGTAATTTCTCCCACTGCAGAAATTAAAGAGGGAAGCTTATGGCCATCCTGGGTTCAGTAGTAGCAGCCATTTTTTCTCCTTGGTAGCTGGTGCAGTGTTGTGTTTTTGACTTTCAGCCTGGGAACAGCACTGATAACACCGATGCTTTTAGATGTGGCAGTAATGTTTAGTCTGACCAAAGACTTTCTGAGTCTCATGCTCTGCCAGGGAAGAGGAGAAGCTGGGAGGAAGCAGAGACAGGACACCTGACCCAAACTGACCAAAGAGGCATTCCATACCACAGGACATCATGCTCACTATATAAACTGGGGACAGTTACCTGGAAGGGTGAGATCACTGCTTGGTTGGGCAGGGTATTGGCTGGCGGGTGGTGAGCAGCTGTATTCTTTTCCCTTCTTACTTCCCTTGTCACTTCCCTTGTCACTTCCCTTGTCACTTCCCTTGTCATTATTACTATTGGTAGTAGCAGCAGTGGTTTGTGTTAAACCTTAGTTACTGGACTGTTCTTATCTCAACCCGTGGGAGTTATATTCTTCTGATTCTCCTCCCCATACCCATGGGAATGCGGGGAAGAAAGGGAGGGGCAGGAGCAAATGGCTGTGTGGCTGCCTGAGCTAAAACCATGATAGTTTTTTTTTTTTTGGCACCCAAAGTGGGGCATGAAGGGTTGAGATAATGACAGATCTGACCAGAATGTGTCTAATTGTATTTGTGATAAGTATTCTTTGTTTCTGATTAATAGTCACATGCCATAATGCTGATTTATTGGCTTTCAAAGTTGTTGCCCTTGATCAGCATATCATGCCTTACTTATAGCCAGTATTTGCTGTGTTAGTGCTTATTGGTTGGGGGCCCTGGGCTAAGGTTCTTGTTTCAATGTACATTATGATAATGAGCTGTAATACAACAGAATCATTGATCATGAAACTTATCTGGCTTGCGTTCCCACTGTGCTCATCACCTCTATACTTTGGAAGGTATATAACAGAAGTGTATAGCAATTACATATCTTTTTTCCCCTCCTCAGGTGGTCAGCCTATGAGGGAGACATTCCTACACACCCTAGTGACAAGTACAGCAGCATCATTTGAGAGTTCTGAAGGTTTTGAATGGCCTTTAGGTACCCTGAGACTTGCCTGCTGATTGTGATGGGGATCACGATGTTGGCACACATATAGAGTGTGTTTTACTCATGATCATTTTGTCTGATCTTGAGAGTTAAGTGGAGTTGTGTTTGGGTCAAACAACAATATAGGAGGACCAAGAGATTTTCCCCAAGGCTGGACACTCATGAGTGGCAGGGTGTGTGGGACAGTATAGGCGAGTATCTAGTCCACTGGCCCCCTCCAGTGCTTTGGAAGCGCCAGAGATGGAAGGTAGCTGTATAGAGTCCCCACTGACAAGCTGCAGAAACTGCTGAAAGGGAGGGTGAATTATTTTGAGCCTGGTGGGCCCATGACACTTCAGGCCATCAGGGCAGAGATGCAACATACAGACAGACTCATGATCGAGGGGTGGACTTAGCAATGAACACTATTGCCCAGGTTATTCATGAGTGTGAACACTGCACACAGCCTCTCCTGCTCTGAAATACTGCTCTGAAAGACTGTTACAAGAAATGGAGCCCAACATCATAGACCGGATGGACTTAGCAGCTTTATAGGGATTGGTCCATGCACTAAGGAATGATCTCTCTGTGTGGATGTATACATATGTATACCTATGAGATGAGAGTAATGGTATGTTGAAAATGTGGGATCTGATCATGATGTAAATGGCATGGAATAAGGGGTGGATACTGTCCTGGGTTCAGCAGTAGCAGCCATTTTTTCCCCTTCTTGGTAGCTGGTGCAGTGTTGTGTTTTTAACTTTCAGCCTGGGAACAGCACTGATAACACCAATGTTTTTAGTTGCTGCTCAGTGATGTTTAGTCTGACCAAGGATTTTCTGAGACTCATGCTCTGCCATGGAGGAGGGGAATCCAGGAGGAAGGAGAGACAGGACACCTGACCCAAGCTAGCCAAAGAGGTATTTCATACCATAGCAAGCCATGCTCACTATATAAACTGGGGGCAGTTACCCGGAAGGGCTAGATCACTGCTTGGGTCAGGCTGGGTATTGGCCAGCAGGTGGCGAGTGGTTATATTTTCTTCCTTTGTTACTTCCCTTGTCATTATTATTATTGGTGGTAGCAGCAGTGGTTTGTGTTATACCTTAGCCACTGGACTGTTCTTAACTCATGGGAGTTACATTCTTTCGATTCTCTTCCCCATCCCTCCAGAAGCTGGGCGGAGGAAGTGTGTGGGAGCGAGCAAGGGCTGTGTGGCTGTCTGAGCTTAAACCACAACAACCCAGTATCACAGATGTCAGAGCAGACAACTGATTTAATTCCTTTGGGCCTTAAAAGACTCAAATCTGAATATAAAAATCCCTTATTTGTGGACTTGTGGTAGGGCACTGCTTTGAGAAATGTTTAGGTAGACACTATGAAAAAACCCACTCTACATCCACTGGCAATGGTAGATGCCTAAATACCTTTAAAAATCACAGCTTAAAGTCTAACCTTGTACCACTGAAGTAAAAGAAAACTCTGCCACTGATGGCAGGAGCAACCAGAACAGTTCTCCAAAGTGCAAATTAGTTTCTTTTCCATCTGCAGCATGGGAACGGTATCAAAACCTATTGGTGGGACAAATTTCTTAGCACAAATTTTTTCCATCCCTTATAAAAACATATTCAAGATTTAATGAAACTTCTAGCATATGAGGCCAATTTTATATACTTGCTTCAGATAAGAAAAATTATGTTATTACTTCAAAAGTTGGGGAAAAAAACCAGGTAAATATCTTTCATTTTTCCTTTCAAAAGACCATTCTGTTTTTAAACATACTTCAATTCAATTCTACGTTTAAAATACCTAAGACCAAGACCAAATGGAACAAAAGATTTAATTTCACCTGATGAAGTGTTACTATTTTTATCATGAAATCAAAAGCATTTTGGCTTATTTAGAGCTTGAAACTTTTTTTTTTTCCTTAATCTAAATTCTACCAGAATTGTTGAAATTTAGATGAAAACTCCCAGGCTGTTGGCAGCCTTAGTGGGGACAAGGGCAACATCTGGAGGGAGCAAAGTTGGGAGTGTGAGCACAGGTCCTCAGGTTAGAGTCCTCAGATTAGAAACTCTTATAACCACATATGGTTACTTATGGTATTTATCCTGCATTTACCACAATGCAGGTCTATTCTGGCTGACACTTGTAGGCACAACTGCAACACAATAACAACAACAATATCAATATTTGCTTTTAAAATGGAAGAAAAATGCAAATTTTTAATAAGTAAGGTTGCCCTTCATTATAGAACACACAAAGAAGCAAGACATCAAAGGTGGAAATTAGAGTTGATACAGGACCTTCAAACCCAAATCAAATTAGTGTCTTGAGGAGAGATCTTTGATTTAAGCTTAGTAGTGGTGATTTTTTCTTGGGTTGTTTTATACTTAATCAGCCACACAGCCCACTGTGCAGACATATGTTCCCAAAGCACATCAAAGCAAGTAAACACTCTGTTTCAGATCCTAATATCCTTTTTTATCCAATTATCTTACTTACATGATCTTTTAATTTAAGTTCTGAAAGCCCACCTTTTCACACGAGCTTTCCTTTAGCGACGGAGGTAGAAGCATGGCCAGCCGAGTTCTTGTGAGACACCCACCAAAAGAACCCCACAACGAATAAATCAAAGCACAGTAGATGAGTCCCTAAGACAGTTTCTTGAGAGATTAATGATGAAAGCCTTCAGAGGAGAAACGCACTTTAAGAAGGGAAACTTCAAGAAAGGTAGCTGAGGGAGAGAGGGAAGGAGAGTGAGAGAAAAGATATGAAAGAAAGCATGGATAAAAGTGCAAGAGCCAATGAAAGTAGTTCAGCAACAGACAAAAGGAGCGATGAAAAAGGGGCAATATGAACTTCAAGGGGAAGCCACCAGGCATGAGAACTTGATTCCAGTCGCTACAAATTTGAGAGCTGGGGTATCAAAACACTGCGGGCTCAGGGCAGGCAGGGAATGAGGGCTGGGCAGTGGCATGGTGGGTGCAGGAGGAGCAGGCAAGGGGGGAGGTGGTGGAGAAAGAAATGGGAAAGGTGTAGATATGGACCAGATCCTGATGGCAGAGCTGAGTAGGAAGTTGAGGGAGAACTGAGAGGATTAAGCCCTGGTTAGGGCATGTGTGAAATGGGTGTTGGAAAGATGTGTTGGATGTGACACAGCCATTTCTCTGCATCTGATTTCCGTTGGGACACATGTTGAGGATATTAGCACTTCTGAGTGAATACTTTGCTTGTACCTGTTAAGACACTGGGCTTGGGAAAACAAATGGGAAGTGTATGTGCCTGGGGAGGAAATTCAAATTTTTGATCCCTACCTATTGTCTTCTTGTCATGATACTTTTGGGTGGGGCTTTTGCCCCCTTAAAAGGAAATAACATTCAAGTGCTACAAAAGGGTTTAACATTTTAAAGACTATTTCTATAGTACTTCTGAAAAAGTCCCTTTCCATGTTACGCCAGCACTAACTTGTTGCGAAGAGGGAAAGTCAGTGGCAGCAACACTGCAGCAGTGGTGTGGAATGGAGCTCATGGAAGAGTCAGGCAAAACATAGAAAATGCTTATTCATTCATTACATTTTAAATCTGCCTTGGCTCTATACCTGTCACATCCCAGAAAAGCAAAAAAAGACCATTCCTCTTCATCATGACTGTAATACAATCAACTTGCTGCAGCATTACTCTAACCAACATTAACTAACAGAGTCTGTGTCTGACATCTATAATTTCATGTTAACAAATTAGGTAGACTCCCGCATTTCCTGGTACCTTGAATGCCCAAGAAGCTCATAACTTTTCTTTATATGCAAAATGTCAGGGAAAGGGCAAACAATGTTATGCCAGAAGACCACAGCCAAATCACTTGGTTGGAATGTGCTGTAAATCACGGGGTGAATGGAAAATGAATCTTTGTTCCAGGACAGTGACTTCCAGCATTAATGTTGCTGCTAATATGTTCCTTTCCTATTGGAAATGTCCTCTTTCCATGATCCAAGGTCCTATAACTTAAATCCTATAAATAAACAAGACAACAAGGAAGGAAAACCTATGCCCAACTACTTACAAATGTATAAACCAGCTGTTTATAAGCGTATAAACCTGAAATGTCCTGCTTTTCTTTTCATAATTACAGGGGAAAACCATTGGTGTTCAGGCTTTAGAAAGATGTTGTGCTTGTTCTAAGCAGCAGTAAGCTGTTGTAGCTAACTGGAAGTAACCACAAACCCATGGTTTACAAAGGGGAGTAAGACAAAACATAGGTACAGCACAGATCTCTACAAAGTCTTTCTACACACAGCAGTCAGAGAATCTCTGTAAGTAGAGGTGATTGTGGCAGCTGCAAATACATCTCACACATATGTGTACACACATGCTATGTATGCTGCTGGCATGCTGCATGTGTACCTGCCTTTGGTGCATCACAACACAGAAGTAAAAGATGCTCATTCCTATAAAAGCAAAGCTTTAAGCTGGGGCTCCCTGGGTTTTCTGCAGGAATTAATTTTACTGGCATTTGACACATCCTAAACAGCAACAGCACTCACAACAACCTCCAAAGGGAAATATTCCTGAACAATATATAATAAATACATTGATTTCTAATAATAATCATCTGCCCTAAATCTTCTTGCTGACAGGTTTAGTTGGACCAAAGGCCCTTTTCACATCTACTTCATGACAGTTCCCATCACTACATAAAGACTTTGAAGTGCCCTAACATGCAGCAGAATGCAGGATAACCTACCAAACTGTCAATATTTCTTCACTTCTAAAAGGAAATGCTAATGGCACTCAAAGAGCTCAAGATGTAATGTAAGCTCTGATCCAGCAGGCTTGCTGATCTAACTATCCTTGCTTTTGCTATGAGTATTCTGAAAAGCAAGCAATTATATGGTGAAGAGCAGAACTAGGTAAATTTTTTTCACTGATATGACTGAAAAAAAACCCACTTTTTATTCCAAACAAGCTTTTCTCTTGGAAGTGTCTGGAGTTTTCTGTGCAAAATAAGAGAATTAACAATAAGTTGAGCTCTTCAATTTTAATTTCTTCTTTTTAACCTACCGTTTGTTTTATTTTTTTCTTTTTCTTTTTCTTAATCATTATAAAGAAAGTGAACCAGAATGAAACATGGATATTTTGAAAATCTGGACAACATTCAGCTGGGAGTTAATTTTCCACAAGAAAAGATGAGTACAAATAATTCAGAATCTTTCTCCAAATGAATGTGTTAAACAACTGGCATTTCTCTATCAACTCCAGCCTGCAGTGTAAGACTGAGAAAGGCTCTATAGCAGAAGAAACTAAATGGAATAAACAGAAGCCCAGTCCAAAGGCAAAACCCCAGCACTGCTTGCTGCACTGTACAACTTCAACCGACTTCAAAGGAGCCAGGATGCTGCCCACATACTCCAAATCATCAGCTCATGGTAAGAAAGGATGAGGTGTTTTATATCATCATCCGTGCACCACCCAAAAAGCCTTCCTTCCAAAACTCTTTTGCTCCCAGATCCATTAATGTCATTCTCTACAGCTGCTCTCCTATTATTTATCATACAATGACACACAAAAATATAACATATTTATTAAAGAAGGAATAGGGATCTGATATTCCTCAGCCGTTTACTTCTTAAAGTTTACTGCTTTTCAGTCTGTGGTTTGCAGGCCCATGGGAATCACAAAACCTTCTTCAGGTGCCATGAAAGACAGCAAAAAAAAACCCTGCAAGCCTCCTGTTATTTGGGCCACATTTGACAATCCTGCTTGAAAATCTGTAGACCACAGACCGTAATACTTGAAAATCCCTCACTGACCCTACGCTTCCCAAAATCAACAAAAAAATTGCATATGAGACATTCTCAAAGTAATCAGTGACCACCACCAGCCAACCAACACCCACTGATGTCAGCTAGCACCACAGCACACACATGTGACATAAGCGTTTTCGCTACACCAGTGCAGAGCTGACACCATCTTATGTACCTATGGGGACACCTCCCTTCCACTGCCATGCAAAGGCAGATCTGCAGACCTCATCTTTCTTTCTCTAATCTCATGCTGCTATTCCTTATGCAGACACATTTCTGTATACAAACCCCATTATACTTGACCCTCATTTCACCCTGTTTCCATTACAACGCTGTAGACTCAACCAGACTTGCTCCAGTGCCAATTTTGTGCTGTCATTCCTTGCGCAGAGTGGTAATAAAGAAATCACTGTTTTAAGCTGACAAAGAACAGATTTCTTACTAAGTAAACACTGATGTTTTGGTAGGGAAATTAAGTTATAAAATTGTGTCTACAAAGGGAGACCATACAGATGGAGTTTGTTAAGAGACAGCAATACAGTCAACAGTGGTTAATTCAATTGCCTGCTACTTATCAGATTTTTTTTTTTATTTTATTTTTTTTAAAAAGGCTTACCCAGCTTTTGTAAATGCAAATGCAGAAAAACATTTCAAAGAGCCATTGTTGTCTTAGCTGGAGAGAGAAGCACACAGGCACATGGCCCTTCAAGGCCCAAGAGCCTGAGGTCCAAGAGCCTGCCTTTGTGCGTCTGCCATGGTTGTATCAGGGTCCAGTGGGTCTGGTGCTCATCAGCCTGGCAGGAGAAGAGCTCTGAGCACAGCACAGTTCATCACCATGCCACCACCTTCCAGTGATGTTTGTCCTTATGACTGTGCTGTGGCCTCAATTCCCTTGGCCACTTGCTTTTCTGCCTGCATAATGCCCCACACCACTTTTAGGTACCCCAAGCTTTCCTTTGGCTTCAGTAAAAACTGGGCACTAAGCTCAGCTGGGTATGAAATTCAGTATCTCCAGTCTCCAGTCAAGCCTTACATGATTCCAACTCAATGTTAGACGTCACATCTAATTCCCCAAAGTGTCAGGTTGACACCAAGCTGCTGCAGCTAATTTCTCTTCTAAATGCAGCAATAGCAAGGGCACATACACACTTTATCCTCCCCTTTCCAGGGAACTAGAGCTAGGTTTGGGGTTCTGCCTGAAAAAAGTTTGGGTTTTTTACAGCATCAATGCTGGCAAAGGCCCCCAGACATCCTGCCTCATACTAACAGTTCTATTAATGGTCCATATTGCTGGACTGGGAGCAGAAACAGGAGGTTCCTCATCATGCCAAAACCCTCAAAACCCACTCTTCTTTCATCTCACCAGACACCAGCTTATGCTCCTGTTATGGCATCTAAGAGAGACACTCTGCCAAGCCCTCAAACTATTCAGACCCAAGGAAGAGGCGGCTGCAATCTTTGCATAGCCAACTGCAGGTACCCAACTCACACGTTATAGCCATTTTTTTTCACAGCAGCAGCCAAAGCCTGTCTGAGATAGTATTCTATGTAGTCTGAACATAACCTCAATGAAAGCAGATATGTTTTGGGGACACTTTAAAATGACATGAGAGTTGTGGGAATTTTTTTTAAAGCATTTAACCAGGAAAGATAAAGAAAATAATTTATTTTTGCATAGGATAAAGTTCACTATGAGATTCAGCATGTAGCATGATGTAAAGTCTCAGGCTAGCCAAAAGGTTTTAACATTGGGTGCCCTTTAAGTGATGCACTTAGTAAAATGAGATGTGCTTAGGTTGGAACTATGTAAAAACACTTATTTTATTAAAATGAGGTAAAAGTCTAAAAAAAGATATACTGCTGGGTAATTAAGTCACCAAGTGTTGCTCTACTTAAAATTCAAGAGAAGGGATATTAAACATACTCCAATTTTAATGAAAACATTTGCAGCAGCTTTAATAACTCACCACAAAATTGTATTTAAACATTTCTCTCCAGTTTTGGAAAAACCAAACACAGGGCCATTGTACTGTGGTCTGGGAATGAAAAAACAGAACTGCTCAGGTGCAGCGGATTATTTTACCTGTTTAGACAACACAGTGGCCAACCAACCAACCCTGGAAATCAAATCCCAGCAGCAAGGTTTTCATGTGGTAGCAGCTTTTGAAAGTCTCAACAGTTGCCTTTTTGCAACTTCAATACTTTTTGCAGCCCAAATTGATTTCAGTGGGGTGTAAGCTCATGCACGCTTTCACTGTGGGAGTAGACTGCTGATGGGATTTTGATGTCTAAATACCTCTGGTTCAGAGTTTACTTTGAAAGTATGACTTAAGGTCCTGCACTTTGCATGTTTTGGGGTTTAATTTTTCTTAGTTATGTCTCCTGCCTGATTTGTTAAAATAAGCAAAGTAACAGGTGAAAATAAAGTGGATTTTTAAAACATTTTATTGTTTAAATAACCTATTATGTTATTAGTAATCAAGGAAATTCAACTATCCAAAACTGAACTTCTAACATTAACAATTCTTTTTTTTGCGTGTCACTTTACAGTGCAAATTTTAAAGCTGTTCATAATTGCAAAATAATTACTCTTACCCAGCACTGCAATACACATTTGGTACTCACGAATGCTCTAAGGATTAACACAACCATTCACACCTGCTGTAAAACAGCATCTAGACAATAAAAAAAAGAATGTGTATGCCATTTTCTAAGCTTAGTCATGGAGTACTGAGGGACAGAGAAAGTGCAAGAAGAGTTATAAGGACCTATGGGTAGAAAACAAACTTCTGATTACACAAGTCCCACTTGATAGCTCTCATTCTGCTGTTCCACAAAGCAGGACAAAAAAAGTACAAATGTAGCCTAAGCTAATGTACCAATGAATTTTTACTGGCATATTTGTCAAGCTCACGTAACACTCCCAATGATACCAGGTTCCCTGCCTGCACTATCTCTACCTTCTACCTTCATTCAGGCTTCAAGAAGAGCTTTTAAAAATCTCTAGTTTCATTTTAATTGAAGATTTGCTCCTACACTCCAAAGGCTCTTTCATTTGAAACTCAAATGCAATCTGTGCAGACCATGATGTACTGTAGGCAAAGATTATCTCTTAGCCTAGCTTTCACCCACTGAGGATGATAACAGGAGGAAGAGATTAGATTGAGACCTTGCACTGGCAAGTAAGAAAGACTACACACATACATACACACAAATTTTTACTCCACTGGAACTTCACAAATCACAGCAATTTTGCTGGTGAATGTGTGAACCACAAAATTACCCTGCCTGGGAGAAGGCCGTCAATGAACACAGGGCTGGTAGGGTTGGGTTTATGAAATGCAAAGCAATGAAATCAATCAGAGCAAGTAGATCCTGGATAAAGGCCAATTTGGCAATGTAGCCAAAAAAACAAATGAAGGGATAGGAAACCACTGCATGTAGTGCAAGATTTTGGGAGGAAGCATGATCTGCTCTTCAGCACAAAACAACTTGAGGACTTGTGTGTCCCCCAGTTTATGCTATTTCCTCACTGAGTCACCTTGGAAAATTCACTCACTCAATCCGCTACATCAGTGTGATATACCTGAAGCAATGTGACACTCACACACAAACCAAGCCCAAGATTCTGCTCACTATCTACTCTTATCAAAACCTATCACATAATTCACTAGAAATGCAAACTCTGCTCTGCAGAGATGAAGCATGGAGAAACCAGGCTGATTGGATCCTGAGGTCCATCAGCACATGAAGACCTCAAGGGAAAGAAGTTACAACTCACAGCACTCCTACCCTCATCACATTTGGCAGGAGCTGGCTCTTAAACAAACAAACAAACAACTCTTTGAAGAGTTTCTTATTCTTGCGGCAATGCTGGTCTGAGCTCTAACGGGATTCAAACCAGATGCGGTTGAGGGAAGTCTGGAGTCATACCAGGTTTAAATCTCACATGCCAAGAAAGGTCAAGACCTACCAAAGCCCTGAATAGATGACTTGCAAAGAAAATCCCAGGACATGGAGGAAGTGGTGTTGGTGGGAGAGTGCCTTTCCCTCTGAGTCATTAGGCATATGCCATGTGATGATGCTCTGGTGAGGAATATGGAGCGGCCATCATTCCTATCCACTAAAGCCCAAAAGTCCAATGTATTTGCCTGCAGTAAAGGTCCTGTGGGACTCTTAAAAAAGACATGGGTTGCAAACTATCTAACCTGGCTCAATTCCATTTTAGTCTTTTACATTGTGGTCATCTCATTGCTGTCTGCCCTGGGGGAAAGTTTGAACTTTTCTAACCTAACCTGAAAATTGGTTTAGTTATCTGTGCTCTCTTTCACAAAGATGGCTAGAAATCTATTTGGACTTTGGAAGTCTTCTATTTTATCAATTGAATGAAGTGGTTTGGGGTCTGCTGACACTGATTTCACTATGAACATTTCTCCGTTTAAAGACTTCCACTGGAAATAATATATAAACAAGTAATATCTAGTTAAACATTGAAATGTACTGGATAAAACTTTGCAGATACCTCACTTTTCATCATGTCCTGGTATTACTTCTTACAGAGAAACAGCTGGGCTGGAGGACTAGGAAAAGAGGGGAAAAGCTAGAAATAACTTTTGTATGATTTCTCCCCTGAGAATCAACTGCAAAATCCTTCCCACTGGTCTACAGATAATAGAGTTATTCACCCTGACCTGACCCCTACCATATACTAATTCTCATGCATTACCCTGACCCCCAGAAGATGCCATCACAAAATGGGTGTCTTGTGACCAGGGTAAAAGAGCAGCAAAGATTACATATTAGTTCCTTCCAAAGAACTGAAAATATCACTGACTCCTTGGGGGTCTTTTCAAACAAGCAGGACCACCACACTGTCTGACCCAGGTGACAATCAGTTACGCAAAGCAGCACCTCAACCACTGTTAATTCCTTGCAAACTTGCTCTTCCTAGGAAGCAAGCACCAAGACATTTCATCCACATGGTGCCACTGCAGGTAGGCTTCTGTAAATTGGCTTTTTTTGCCACTAGTTCTGGAATCTCGGTGATGATACTGGACTCGTAGCAATATTATGCTGAAGTAATCACAGAGCTCTAGTCCTTCTTCATTAGGCCTTGACTTCCACTTTGCCAAAATTACCTAAAGATACATAACTGAAGCCCTTCATAAGAATAATAACAAATAATCCATTACCATAACAGGTCTGAAGTCTACTGCCAAGTCTATACTGACAGCAGAAAAATCTCTAATATAAACTATTTCTACAACAGGAATACACAGGTGGGACTTAGTAAACATTTCTATTTTATGGCATCTTCAGAAGAACACCTCTTTCCAAGACATATGCGAACATGCATTTAAGTGCCTCTGAAGTCAACAGATCTCAGCAGGTATTTCTAATTAAGCATATACTTGGGTGTTTCCACTAACAGGAAGAGACTTAAAAACAATTCTGTAGTCTAAATCACTTTCTACATGTGTCTCTGCCTCACCAGCTCATAATTTATTTTCAGATATCTTCTACAAATAACTCGTCTCCTTTGCTAATCCCCTTTAGATTGATCTTCCCTTTATTTACTGATTTGATGACAGAACGCGTTAATTCCTTCACCACTCAATCTTTCCACACCCTGTTTTTTGTCATCTACAATGCAGTTTTCTCTAATACTACACTTGAGTTGGGATGAAAGACAGTGTATGAAATCAAGTGTTTTAGTTCATGGAGAAGACAAATAGTCTCAAACAAGAATATGCATGCAAGAATATCATTCTAATGCAGCTGTAAGCTGGAAACTTTCCTATTTTTAAGATATTAACCACACTCTGGTAGTCTTTCGTCTACCAGTGGTAATTTGGGACATGTGGTTATTCTGTGGGATCTTAAGAAGCTTTCAAATGAAATATTTAATCAGCAGGCACCATGTCCAGAAACTGGTTTGCAAATCAAAATCCATGGAAGGAGCTCCAGAACCAAGATAGGAAAGACTCTTGTGAAGGGGCAAGAGGCGAAGTAAGACAAATTCCTCTCCAGGATGTTTTTACAGGATCAAAAGGAAAATATTTCAAAGGCCCATATATTTAAGAACACACAGAGGGACTTAAACTCATAAAGCAAAATGTGACTGCATTTCATACAGCCCTAATATACTTTTTTAGGCACACCTGACTACACCCAGGCACTGTTGTAAGTACCTTAAGTACATGGGTGCAGGGTAGGAAGAGGTGTAAGAGAGTGATAAAATGAGCTGCATTAGAAAGAAATACCTCTGCAGTGAGGAGGCTTCACCTGTATGAAAGAAACACTGACATACTGCTGCACTCGTAGAAAGGGTAGGAGGTGGTGGTGGAGCCTAACTCACGTTTAATCTAACAGCACATGCGAAGCAATGGGAAGACTATGGTACAGGTTCTACAGGCTTCTACCTCCTAGGCTCCTGCCATACTATAAGGTGTGTCTGTACCCGAGTATCACCTTGAAAAAAATCATCAAAAGGCTCACGATCCCCTGATTTCACTATCAGCTACCATGATCAATCATATCAAAACCCAACCCCACACATGCCAATCAGGTGAGTGCAGAGAATGTCATGAACTTGCCCTGGAACTGGAGTCTGGCCAACTGATATCAACCAAGCCTTGAATATGTTTTCTTCATAGCATATCCGCCTACGAGGTTTGCCATGTGCATGCTCCTATAACAGAGAGGATACAGGGCAGAAACCGCCCCTATTGGTCCTACATGAGTCATATGGCTTGGATGTGTATGCTGGACCCCAAGCATGCACAAGCCACCTCATGAGCATGCTTGTATTTCTTACTCCATTACAGTCATTTTCTGATATTTTAGGAACTTAACTGCTTTACTATGGCTGGCTTTGGGGTCCTGAGTTACAATGACGGTTGGAAGAGTCAGACATTAACTGAGATCCAGCATGTTGGAAAAACCCATTATACCCTTGCATTACCAGCACTTGATAATCTGGTCCTAAGGGTCAACATTATTCTGAAACCTACAATGCACACTTTCAAAATAGTGTTGTTAGCCAGACCCAGTGCAGTGGGACTTATGATCTGAAATCATATACACTTTAAAATCTGACCCTTGAGTAATGATCTATATTTTAGCTCTGCTAGTTGTCTATGTAATATCAATGGTAAAACATAAAAGAACAGGCATGAAAAGCCTTCAAGTCAAAAAATTGTGTAAAATCACAAATTCACAAAATGGTCAGGCACGCAGAAGAAACACGTACATACATGGTGTAGTGTCAAAGCCAGGGATCTAGAAAGCCCACTTAAATACACACATTCCCCCAGGAGCACTCTGCGGATCTGAGATTTGCCAGAGTAACAGCACCTAGTTCTGCCCTCTGGTTTGTGCGGATGTGTGTGCACAGCGTTAGCTGCAGGGAGGGTATCCAGACCCACAGTTCTGCCAAACAGGGTCCTTTTTTTCATTATTATTTTTTTTTTTTTCCCCCCCGCACCCCTCAACTGTCTGGGTGGTCTGAGAATCAGACTTGAAATACCTAGGATCCCTCGAACCACATGTTCTAATCCCAGCAGAGTTGACTCAGTCCTTCATCCTTCCAGGGTAAATTGACTTCTCCGCTCTCTCTTGCGTGGGGGGAACTTTTGGATGAGATTTGGAAATTTCCGTTCTGTATGGACATTAAAAACCTACATTTTTCTTCCAGTATCACAAGCCAGCATTCCTACCATTAGTTTTTCTTTCTCAGTATCTTGTGTTATTTGCTTTCTATGGCCACTGGTAGCTGAGAACCCAGATTAACCAGCACCTGAAAAGTGATGTGCCATGGGCTTCATTTCACAAGCCAATGGCATGGATGGGTTTTGTCCATTTATCTCTGCATAGACTGGAAGGATTTCAGAGAAACACAGTGAAAATGAGGAGGCTGAGCAGACTAATATTTGAGTATATACTGCAGGCTGCAAGCTGTGGGGAGGAAGGATATGACAACATGCAGCAAGTATCTGGAGCCATGTGTTACACAAGGAGGTGTGTTAGGAACAAAGGGTGAAATTAAAGGAGAGAAATAAAGGAGAGTGGACTATGAAGGTGAAATGCATGGAGACCTTTTTATACTGAGAAAGGATTTGCTACGGAATAGAGCAAAAGGACAATCAGGAGATCAAAATGGAGACAACAGGACCTGAAAGGGGGAACATGAACATCCGTACAGGAGAAAGAGAGACACAGAAACAAGCTGCTGCAACAGGTCTCATTGTCTCTTGTCCTCAGAACTGTAAGAAGTTGCTGAGAGGTAAAACACCATCTACAGAGGGGATTTATTTAGGATTAAGAAAAAGGAGGGGCCAGGAGGGGCAGTGCTCCACTTTTAGTATAGAGAAAGCTTGAGAACCAAATTCTTAACACTGGAGTTTAAAAGCCAGGAGGTTGGCACTGAACATTTATCCATTTTCACAGGATGCTGAAAGCAAGGAAGAACGGGCAATACCACTGAGATAGTTTCTGAAAGACCCGCACTCTGTTTAGAAACTCTTTAGAAAGCAGCGGGAGAATAGAGTTCAAATAAATTTTTCCTAAAGCATAAGCTTAACATGGATAAAGATGGAAGCATGAAGTCACTTTTAATCTACTATAAAGTGAGGTAAGCAAAGGGATTATCACTTAAGACTTGCTGACATGAAGCTCTGAGAATGACATTTAAAAGCAATGGTGGATTACAGAGTGACATCATATTAAACGAACACATGCCAGAGGTTTACATAAAAGACCTTGGAGATCAGGCTTTTGTTCTCAGTACTAAAACCTCCTAGCCTATTTTACACTTCTGGAGGTGATTAGGCTAAATTAGATCTGCAGTTCTTCATGGCACCAGCAACTCGGTGGCCCAGATCTTCACTGAGTGCTAATGGGCACGACTCCATCTGAGCTCATGGAGGCCCCTCACTCCAGTGCAATGCCGCTGGCATTCAGCAGCTGAAGATCCAGCCCAAATGTTTCTATGATCTGTGTCTTACTGCATAGTTTAGTGACTCTGAAACTATGCACCTTCATGGACCTTTGGGCTTCAGGTTTGAGTTTTTCAAAAGTGTTCCAAGTACTATTTAACAAAATGCACATCATGAAACTATTCTCAATTTAGGGAACAGCACAGATGTACAAATCTCTCTCATAGAAAGTGCTTGAAAATTCTTAATGAGATCCAAAAGATAAAGCTGTGGGGTTTTCTGTTCAGTTGGGGGTTATTTTGTAGCATAATTTATCAGATTGGAAGAACCTACAGGAACATTCTATCCCTGGTGAGTGTTTTGGATTATGTCTGCCCCATTTTCAGAAGACCTGATCAGCCTGTCCTCCTACTGAGGTCAGATGTTAAGGGTGCCTTTTCTCAGCTTCTGCACAGCTAGGTAGCGCTGTGTACTTTTTCCTGGTGCCAGAAAAAGCACTGCAAGCCCATCCTGGGGAGCTGAACAAGTCACAGACCATGTAACTTTTCTTAGCTCTCAAAAAATCAGGAGAGTGAGTATTACTGTAACAGCATTTTAGAGATGGGAAAGCTAAAGCACTGATGGAATTAAAGGAATTTTTACAGCAGCACAGTATTTAATTTGTGGTCTCCTGGAGATGGAACAAGTGACCAGTAAGTATTAATCCTGGTAGTTTTACAGTGAGATTGGTATTGATAGTCCCTCAAATCACCACATCTTGTAAGTTACTAAAGAGCCACCTAAAAGCAACACACTCCTGCTAATTACAGACCAGGGAGAGGTTTGAACCAGCCTTCTGGAGGGGACCAGCCTCCGCAAACCATCACTTACTCACACATTCTTATTTTCCTAAATAAATAAAAGAAGCATGTGGGAAAGAAGGGGACAGAATAAATTGCATGTGGGAGCCCCCAAACCTGTTTCCCAAATGAGCAACCTATCTGTTTGGTGAAAGTCGTAAAACTTTGCAAAACACATAAGAAGGCCTCTCTGAGCAGCTGTTTGCTTTGACTCCGGAGGGAGCCCGCTCTATCTGCAAAGCAGCACAGTACCATCAATCACGACCTGCCAGAGATTTTCTACTCCAGTAGCAAAGTAAATATGAAAACTCACAGGTTTTATTGGTATGTACGTTCTGTGGATCAACCGAGTGACTACTTTGCTGCAGAAACAACCATTACCTGGGGTCCCATTCTAAACCGCCTGACGAGGTCACGGCTGCAGCCTGGTGGGAGCTGCGTCCCGTGGAGGTTAACCAAAGACTTTACACATATCTGATAGTGCAGAAAGGCACCTCCGCGGGTGTGCGATGCGACCAGCTTCCCTCTGCCGTCAACTGTGGTCATTAATTCCTCTGAGCAGACAGAATGACCAAGAGGCCCAGGCATAAAATGGAGAGCACTGCAAAACTCTGACACCCCTCCAGTGAATGTGTTGGAAGTGAGATTTATCAAAGGATTTCTATGTAGTAAAACTGAGGAGGGGTGTTGTGTTTTTTTGAAAGAGGAACAGCAAAAGGCGCATCTGTGACAATAGCAAATCCCAGTTCTAAAAGCAAGAGACACTGATGCTTCTTGAAGCTCAGTTATAGGATGATGATTATTTTTTGTATGGCTAAACAACATATTTTCCCTTAACCTCACTTGGCCTCCCTTGGCTGAATCTCACAAAAAACAACAAAGGAAAGAGAAAACCAGCCTGAAACAGACATTCAACATGGAAAATCTTTGGTTCATCATTAAATTTCGCAAATTTATAAACACTTGAGACACACTCTTTTTATGATGGAAAGTTTAACAGCCACCTCACCTGCCTGTGAATTACCCTGCCTAAACAGCTCCGGAACATTGGAACAGGTCCTGAAAAGGTATTCGGTAATTTTTAACATAGTAAAAAGAAAACAAACTTCAACAAGGAGGGGTAATAGGATCAGATAAAGAAAAAAAGTGTAGGCTGAATATCACGGAAAATCTGTAATATATTAAGATCTCCAGGGAATGGAGAAGACCCATGAATAAATCAGATAAAATCCCTACCAGAGGGAAATTAAGGGCAGCTCAACATTATCATGGAGATAGAGTCTTCCCTACATTCAGGTCTCCAGGATAATTCAGTCCTCATGAAAGCCATGGAATTTGTGACTATCAACTCAGGGTTTCGGTTTGCTTTTTTTTTTACTATTTTATGTGTGGGCAGAGGAGCAACAACAATATTTTGTTTATAAATAATGTCAGAACTGCATCCTGAAACACCACCAGGATGTCGGTAGAAAAACAAGGCTGCTTTTGTTTGTTACACTGCATAATGCCTGATGGGTTTTAACCACAGTTTAGGAGCTACTGTTAAAAAGCTTATTGCTGAGTCAAGCCTAGGCATGCTGTTTACAAGGGTTAGCCCTGAAGGCTCTTGCATTGGCAGGGATTTTTAAGCTGAGCTAAGGAGTTTTTAGTTATTTTTGTTGTGCTTAAGAAACAAGAGTTGAGAGTAGCTAAGCGCACTCAAAAGCGGGAAGTGGAAGGGAGCTATCAGTAATCACCTGCCATATCTGCCAGCAGCTTTCTTCTGTAGTCAAGGGCTTGATCTTGAAAAGCTGATGCTAAGAGTCCCCTTGGCTTAAAGTAGAAGGCATTTCTGCAGGGACCAGGCCCCGGTGGAGTAAGCTTTTGTGAAGTAGCTTGCTAAAATACACAATATCCCCTTTGTCAGCAAAGGGCCTGTTCTAACTTATGAAGTGAATTTGTTTGGTTCATCTTTGGACCTGTTGAAACACCCTGGCTGATGACTTTCACTCCAATAACACTGATCTATGTTTTACCTACAAGTACAAGCGCAGAGTGAAATTCTGACAAATCAATAAAAGCCGCGTGCAGAAAATGCATGTAACACCCATCACTGCTCTTCATAATGTGCTATGGAAAAGGCAAGGATCTCACGGAAAAACAGTATGTAGCTCTAATTTAATGCACTACTGCAATGGTGTACAAAATGAATCAGAATCTCCAAATTTATTTTTCTGTAATTTCTTAGCTTTTGAGTGCTGTAGTGTACAACCTTAATATTAAATAAATGCTGCTTTATGGAAGTGGTACCTCACACAATTAAAATGTACTGATACAATTCCCTTTATTATTTTTGCTCTAATTCTACACTCCTGGAGAAGATTTCATCCCATATTCAGTTTTACTCCATTCTGCATTGCATCCTTTCACAGTATTTACTGGGCTGAAATCCTGCCTCTCCCCCTCTCCTCCACATGACCACAAGCTCACAAGCTCACAAGCATCAGAATTCAGGATGATGCCTTGATTCCACAATATTCCTGTTGGTTTGAACTGCAGAGAGTTAAGGGATCATCTGAACAAGACATCTTCTAGACAAGCCAAAAAGCACCATGATTCAGCCAAATTGTTCCTACTGCCAAAAAGAGTCAAAAAAATGAAGATGTCCAAAAAATATATCACCAAATAAGTTAAAAAAGTGAATTGTCCCAATGACAGGAGAAACACTGAAACACCCTTAAAAAAAAAATCATCTGGAAGTATGCTTCAAGGAAATACCAACATAATCTGCTTCTGGACATATATCATTGCTCAGTGATTAGGAAGGAGTCTCAAGTCCTGAAAATTATTTGACATGCAGCTTAACAAGGAAATTGCTGAGACATAAAGACTGACACAACAGCAAGCAGAAATATCACAAATTTTTCAGGTCCCTATCTTGGCAAGTGGACATTTTATTACTTGAGTTTTCCATATTTGCAAGAAAAAGAGTCCCACAGGTGGTCCTGCTCAAGAGAGACTTGCAGATGAGTTCCCTCTGGTTAGGATAAAATAACACATGTTCTCATTAGGCCACATGCAAACAGTGATGAAGGGGAATGGACTGTCATGTCATATTGAGCAATCAGGAAACAAACCTTTGCCATGATGCAGCAGGCAAATAATAAGACCCTATAGTTAACAACAAATGAGACCCCACTTAATTTGCCGTGCAATGTTCACGTAATTAGATAAATTTGGTATCGGCAAGACAGCAAACAGCTAGAATATGGGCTTGATGAATTGGAGGGCTCTCTATCAGGCACTGATCACATTAATCATAAAGTCAAAACTCAGTGGCACAATTTTTCTTCTAAACATTTGCCATAATCTTCTAAAGTGAAAATATGCATATGCCTTTTTTTGTTTGCACAGAAGGATGGATTTCTGCACTATCAGGATGGAGTACAAATTTTCAGAGGCTCAACTATGCCTGCTGAGCCCACCCAGCCTACTGAAAAGAGCCATACAACCAATAAATATGTTCTAGCCCAGCTCCATCACCACATTCTGGATAATTTCATGTTGGACATCTTCTGGCCAGGGGGATGAGCACTATGTTATGACCTCCAGGGCAGAGACGGAAGGACAAAAGAGTAAGAAAAAAGAGAACTAGAACAAAAAAATAAAGGACAAAAGGGCAGGCAATGAGTTTAAGATAAAGAGAAAAAATGGTTGAAAGACCAACTCGACAGCTGGTGAGAATTTTCCCAGTGCGGTTGTGCCATAGTCAGGGCATTTCAAAAAGAGCCATACAGAAATGGCATGATTGTGACCTATAAAAACCCCCAGAGCCAAGAAGCAATAGGCTGCTCAGCTTTGGTGCTTCACCAACCACAGAGGCACCTTTCAGTGCAACGCCCAGACAGTTTCAAAGACTATGTTTCCTCTTCTAAGATCAGCAACCAAGTTTTCTCTCCAGTACCTCACAGATAATTTTTGTGAGACATGCTATCAGAAACGTGAAGGATCCCGAAGAAAAAGGTCAATAAGCATTTGCCAACAACTGTACCTAGACACTAAGCAGGACACTCTTGGTCTTCAGACACAAATGTGGTCACTGCTAAGACAGGATTATTAATACTGGTACAGACGAACCGAAACCCGATCTGATAGAACTGTACACTTGGCCAGGGCTGATCAGTTAGATAACCCCAACAAGATAAAACACTGGCTCACATTACTGAGAGATATGATTCACAGGTACATAACATCAGCTGCCGAGCTCTTAGTTGTGCTTTGGAGAAGACCCTGTTTCATGACCCCATTGAAAAGACTGCTGTGGGGCCCCAGGGCAAATGAAGTGCACCTGATCCTTCTCACAAGGCGTGAAGGGGAGCACCTAGCAGGGCACACAAACAACCTGTGGCAAATATCTGAGCACCTGCCATCCTCTATTTTAAACTGTTTTGAATGTTGCTCCCTTCAGAAGTCAGGACATGCTTTATCAGCCAGAGCTTTGATTTATTAACTATCTCGCAGTATGGGGGGGTTTATTAATTTTTTTTCTATGATTTTTTGCTTGTACTTGCGCACAAGACCAGAACTATTTCACTCGGTCCCTTTAGCTCCCACAATTCCCATGACAGCAACCTACTGTCTTTCCCCCTTTGCACACAGCATGAAAGGAGCTACTCTGCCCCTTTAATCATCCAGTTAAACTGCCAGCCAGAAAGAAAACGACTTGTCTTCTGGTAGAATCCAGGGGAATGCCCTATCATTTTTTTCCTGCAGCATTTTGGAAGTGGAATAAAGCCCTGGTAGCTGTGGGACTCCACAGATCTCCTGGCTGATCTTGTCTGTGTTACTTGCCTCCCAGGGACTGTTCCCTGCTCATACCTATCAGAAAAAGCACAGCTTTACGAACAGCACATATAAAGCTGGGTGAGCACTGACCCTGGCCAGACAGTGAGGCCACAATGGGGCTCCAGGGGATCAAATGAGAGTTTTTGAAGTGGTGAGCCCCTATTTGTTCTTCCTTTTCTCTTCTTGCATGTTTCCTGCCCTTACGGGTTCCCCTACACCAAGTACTCTAGGACCAGTCCCCCAGATGGTGGCTGAGCCCTGTGTTACTGCCATGGGTTGAGGGATTTTGAGGTGGCTGTGGAACTGCCAGCCCCAAAGGCTACTCCTTAACTCCCACCGGGATGGTGCATTTCAGAGACAAGGAGAAACACTTCCTGCTGTGTGGTCACTACCCCTCCTAGCTTCTTCCCTGCTCTGATCAAAGCTAAAAGTAGATGAACCCATATTTCTCTATAAACATGTCCTTCATGGTGTCAAGAACTTTTGAGCTGTCATGTCCTTGATGAGGAGATGAACCATGATTCCCCCTCCAGAGGTACAACCCCTGACCTGCACCCATGCTTGCTGCCTATGAGCTGCCCTGGGGAGGAGAGGCTCTTGCGAGGAGGTCACCACCAAAAACTGGGATCCTGCTGCTCCAGAGTCGACATAAACACCTGTATGAGGACCTGCCTCTTTACCACATTTTAGAAAACACCACCCATCCTAAGTGGGCTGTTGTCCAGTGCAATCAAACTGAATTACAGCATTCCTGGCAGCCTTTTGCTGCCATTTCCCCAGTCAGCGGGCAGGGAGGAATGGTACACAAGGTCTCCAAATGGAGGGAGCAGTGCTGGGTCTTTACCAAGATCGCACCAGAAGTGACCCAGGCACGGCATGGTGAGGAGCACCACAAGCACAAAAATGCAAGTCAAGCCTGTCCGAGGGACCTCAGCCAGGTAAAGACACAGTAGCCCTGTACTCCCATCCCACTGCTATATAGTGCTTCTATAGGTTTTACAGAGCTAAGAGCTACAGAGCATTCCTGCCAAGCAGGTCAGTATGGTCACTATTTGGGAACGGTAAGCTGGAGGGTAGCCAGTATGGCCAGCCGGCAAGGAGGGCAGCGAGTCTCAGGACCTTAGCAGCGAGATTCAGCATGCTGAGGGCAGCTGGCATTTTAGCAAGGCAAGGAGGAGAGGTGTAAGACTTACCCGTGGATAGCGTGGATAGAGTGAGGCTCGTAATGGTATCGTCCTTCCTGGTGGCGCATGTCAATTGGCAAAGGAGCGTGGAAGGCTGGAAAAATGTGCTGTGGCACTGTTGAGGGGAATAGAAAAAGAAGAAGAAAAAAAAAAAGGACTTCAAAAACTTTTCCTTTCCTTTTAAAACAATTTCAAAGGCACTAAATCTCCATGAATTTCAGAGCGAGAGCAGTGCAAGACAAGGGGTCTTCATGATATCAGCGCTATCATACACCAGAGAAGTGGAATGAATAAATAATCAAAGTCATGCAGAGAAATCCTACATCTTCGACATAAAAGATCTCCAACAGGGTTTTTGACAAAGACAAGCAGCTAAGCGCTCTTTGAACTTGAGGAGATTATAGGAAGCACCAAGGAAAACTAGACTTGCAACGCAAATCAGGCTCAATAGACCCTGGCGGGATCCAGACCTGCGCCATCCCTCATGCCTAGAGTGGCAGCAAACACCTTTTCTGAATGTCTGTACACACATGTTGGAAATATTTACCTAAAATGTAACAGTGAGAACAGCGCTAACGCAGACCATCTAGGCAATCAGAAAAGGCTCAAAAGCGCCTACTGCTAGGTTCTGAGAGAGGAGCCCAAATTGCTCTCACTTGTAATCACTTGAGGCCCCATTTTTTATTCATTTGAGAAGCTTGTTTCATCTTTGATGGAAAGATAAAGTGGTCTCAAAAGGCAGAGAGAACACCTACATTGACTTATTAAATCTACAGGTTTTAATATTTATTATTGACCCCAAAAGTTAGCGGCGAGAATATTTGAGTGAATCGAGCTGATGAAAATTCATCAGGTTATTTTTCCAAACTACCCGTGACAACACTGGCTACCTGGGCTTTTTCTGCTAAAATTGCAGAAGCTAAAGAAATACAATTAGCATAGCCTAAATAACGATACCATACAATCGCCCTCTTGAATAAGGCTCATCACATCTGTAATGATGATGCTTTCTAGATTTGTACCAGCCATCGACTTAAAGGTAAAAAACTGGTCTTGCTGTCTTGTTCTGCCTTTGCAAACAGTCAGAAGTTCATTAAAGTTTGCTTGATAGTGTTGCAGGTCTTCCCCATTCCCTCTCTGGTTTCTTGGCCTTTCTGTCTAACCAGAGACTAAAAGCAAATCAAAAAGCAGCCTCCTATCTGAGCACTTCAGAAACAGATCTGTGTTCAGTATTTCACTGTGACTTGCCTCTGCAACAGGTAGCATCTCTCTGTAGAGTGGAGAAGCACCATCCAAAACCAAAGCATCAAGGCTTGGGCCAAGTCTCTCGCTGATGCTCAGCAAACTCCAGTAAACGCCAACCTCTTTTTCTATGAAAGACTTAAAATTCAGCCTTTCGCATCTGTGACTCCAGCTGCAACAGAGCTATGCTGACTTCATCCCTTAGGGCTCTGCTCCTTTTGGGTCCGTCGCACAAAGCCTGAGTGAAATCCCCGTGTAAGTCTTTTCCAGCATATCAGCAAGAGGATCTGAGGCTCCTACTCCCATTGCAACGTACAATCCCTGAGCACAGCACGGCACAGGCGCGTCAGCCAGGCTGCCGGGAGAGGTGAGAGACTACACAAAAACAACCCTCCTGCCAACTCTGCTGAAAGGCGTTAAACTAAGGTAGTCAGAGTGGAAAGTATTTAAGGCTCCGCAGCAGACTTGCTCTATGCGCTCCAGCAAAGCGCTGGCACCACAGACTACCTGATACACTGGGAGCATTTTAGCAGCTTGCCTAACGTCAGGACACAGTAGGATAACTGTTAACCACCTTCCCCACTTCTGATCCCTTCCCCTTCTCTCCCAAAAGCAGCTTAGGGATGCAGTAAGTTTGCACCCTTTAGGATTTTCTTTGGCAGAGGGAAGACTCACCCTTTAACTGCCCTGGTAGGGATGATCAGTTACGTAAGGACACTTGTAAGGAGACCATGTTTCAAGAGGTAGCTAGTGTTTTTCCAGGTTAGAAATGCAACAGTTCAGACATCACATCCCACCCCATTCTCACGCAGAAACATACATCCTCTGATCTCCCCAAACCACGCTCAGCATAAATAACTGCCAAGGCTAGCAGACACTTAAAGTTGCTGTCCTCCTTCCTGAAGACATTGCTGTCCCCTGGCCACACCTACAGCCACAACATATAGCTGATGTGTGGACCAGAGGGAGTGAGGCAAACAGGTTTTATATCATCACATACCAAGCACTGCCACAAAATCAACTGTCCCTGCACACACACATGATGCCAGAAAACACAAACATCTCTTCCAGCCTGAGCCCCTAGGCTGGGCTTCCAGCAGCACCATACAAATATGGAGCAGGGACTCTTCCTGTGGTCTTGGGGCCAAACTGCACAGCCCACCTGGTGGCATCCCTACAGGTGAAGTTTTGCAACCTCCCAAAACAGGGTGGCTGTTTTGCCTGTAATGGGCAGGTCTAGGGCTGCACTGACCCCCAAACGGCAGGGAAGTGTGAGTTGAAATGAGGTTTTGTGGTAGTGCTTTAATAATATGGCATGTCATACCCTAATCCTTTGGCCCATTCCCTTTACTAATAATGATGAAACTAAGAATGACAGGTCCAGTGAATCTCTTAAAACCCAGGCCACTTATGTTTTATTTTTTAACTGTGCATTTCTGATTGATTGCTGAGAAAATATTGGAAATTTTTATGCTAAAAGAGTCTTTCCCTGTCACTCAGTAGAGCTGGAAAAAAAAGAAAACATGGGGTGTTTGCTGCCTGGCCTCCTTTCCTAGCTATCTGTTGGCATAAAAATGACATCTGAAGAGAATTTCTCCCTCCTCACACTTCTGATTATTAATGGGAGAAAAATTTCCACAAACTACCTCCCTCTCACTGGCACTATTGGTTTGTTTTCAGCAGTTCAACCTATTTGGACCATGGGAGGGTCTGCAATGTGCCTGTTTTGGGTGTCTGTTTCACTCTGCTGCTCTCATTTCTGGCCCCTCCATGTGCTCTGTGCTTCTGCTGCCTCTGAGGGTGAGCAGATGGGGTTGTTTCTGATGACATCCCTTTGAAATGTCCCACTTCAGGGCTTCCCCTTTTCTCCTGTGCCTGGGAGCACCAGCCAAGTCTACAGGCTCCAATGGCTGGGGCTGCTCCATTTTATTCTCTTCCAGGTGCTTGGTCAGAAATAATGAATGGTTTTATAGGCAATCAACTACCAATTCATAAATGTCAGCCTGGCTCTGCTTCTTATTCCCACCCCTCCCAAAGAGGACCAAGAGCTGGCAGCAGGACAGCAGCATAAGCCGTTAACAAAGATGGATGTTTTACACGTAAGAGTTAAAAAGACAAGTATATTCAATTACTTCAAGTAAGTCACGGTGTTATATTCCTGAATAGCCACAGGAAGGGCAATATGATGATTAGGGCAATGAATTTGCCAACTTTAATCTAATCAAGGCGATCTTTTATTTAGCATTATCTGTTTTGCAGTGGCAGAGGATTTACCAAACCCAAGCAATCTTTGCAGGTTTAACCCCAAACCTGCCCAATTAGCGTTAATGATGATTGTTTTACACAGAGGAAGGAAATGTTTTGCAGGAGGCCTGGGAAAAAGCTGGGCCACGCCACGCGGGATATAAAGACACGACACAGTACCGCAAAAAGTCTCCTAGCACTGGAGCAACAGATAAATATTTTCTTTGGCTCCTGCAGAAGGAAGAGAAAACCAAAGAACATATCAAAGCAGCACCCAAGGCGCAGGGACGATGGGAAAACAGGGCGTTATGTACAGAAATAACACAGCTCTTCATCAAGTCCACGGCACGCAGCTCCCAGGGTGAAAGCACAGCGGCAGAGCAGCAAGGTGCAGCCAGGAGGCCCCACCTTCCACTCAGCCGCTGCTCGTGCAGGAATGTGTCTGCTCCGCTGCGCCGCTTGATAAGGGGAAAGACGCTGCTACCTGTCCCCACTTGTTGGAGCTGATTTTCTGGCCAACGCTTATGAGCAAGACACAGACCTCCCACTGTTGTATTCTCATCCTTGCCTATTCACAGGCCAGCCAACCCTCTGGCTTCAAAGAGAAAAGATATGAAGCAGAAACTCAGGTTTAAAGGGGATGTCCCTTTGCCGAAAATCCCAGGAATCAGGGAGGGAGGCATCAGAAACAGGCATTTTTTGAGGATGATGCAGGCTTTTGATTATCTCCACAGATAAACCTGTACTTCAAGAGAAAAAGACTGCTTGCATGGGTTGGTGTAGCAGGCAAAGGAGCTGTTTTGACATCACTCACAGCAGCATCTTTTATTCAGTCCCAAGAGGAGAATTAGGAAGTGTCAAATAAGCTTTTTCTATTCCAAATACTTCAGTTTACATCTGTGATTACTAAAAAAAAAAAAAAAAAGAAACAGCAGAAGAAATCAGACCCCACACCACTGAATTGGATTTCATTTACAGTTCACTTTGACAATAACAATTCGGAAAGCCCTTGGGAAAGGCCTTAAAGTACATCTTCTGTTCCCACTTGCAACTGGGGTGCTGGCAGTAAGACTAGCCAGTGAGGTACCCTGAGAAGCCCTTCACATCCCAACTGTACTGGGCTCCCAGTGCTTTATCTGAAACATACATGAGCTGCACAGGCCGCCAGGTGGGCTAAAAAATTGGGGGTTTCCCACAACGTCCAAAACCCTTCTGTAGAAACAAGCAGTCCAAGGTATGAGTGGGCTTCTTTGCCATCAGAAATACAGCACAGATATTTTGCAGTCAACTGGAAAAGTCATTTGTTGAAGGAAAAAAAAAAAGTAGAAGATTGCTGTCTGGGTAATTCAGTACCTGCAGGGTTTTTCTCAACAAATTTGTAAAAACATCCACAAAAATAACCCCAAAACAACAAACCACCAAACAAACCTACAAACAAACCCAACCAAGCAATCAAACATTTTAGAAAAGAAGAAACCCAAATACTGACTTCTTGAGATCCTTTTTGGATTGATTTCTTATGGTTTTAGTGATGCATGGGTCTCAGCTTCCATAGAGATCACAAGCTACCTTGCAAAGACTAACAAAGCTTCATCTCTACTAAGGTAGAGAAGCAAACATGCATCTGAAACTCAGCCCTTTGTTTTTTTTTACTCCAGAGGAGCTGAAACAGGGCAACAACATAAAATAATTTCCCCAAGTTTCTGCAGTCAAACAAGAGCAGGTTCCCCAACTAA
This sequence comes from Forpus xanthops, assembly GCA_032466535.1. Taxonomy (NCBI): domain Eukaryota; kingdom Metazoa; phylum Chordata; class Aves; order Psittaciformes; family Psittacidae; genus Forpus; species Forpus xanthops. The sequence continues at coordinate 66,041 of JASSUY010032698.1, read as the reverse complement.
CCTCAGCCACAGCAGGCAGAAACTGCAACTTTATCTCTTAAAGGCTCCAGAGCCCCAGGGTATTGGATTGATTAGGATTAGTAGCAGAAAAACTACCCAGACAATAGCTCAGGCACTCCTGTCACTGTGGTGTTATTAGCAGCTGCACGCAAGCAGCTCACACACAGAAAAAAAAATGGGAAGGGGTGTCCCAGAAGGTGCTGGTGAGGGTCCATGAGTGTTTTTGCAGCAGCAATGCTGTGCTGTCAAGGGCCTCATCCCTGTTACTGGGATGGTTGGATGCTGCTTGGTGTGACACATCAGCTTGCAATAGCTTCTGTGTGTTTTCTCAGGTCCAGCTTTGAAAATGGTAATAGGAAAATAACTGCTGTCTGCACTAGACACTACATGGAAACCTCTGAAACATCAGAGGAGGCATTTGCAAGTTTTCCCCCATCTCTAAAGCAGAAGCTCTGCTCGCTGCCCACATTATTTCCTGGATGTTCATTTCCTGGATGTTCAAATCTCCCTCCACTCAAGGGCAAGGTTAAAGATACAACAAAAATGAAGAGTCATCCACTCAGTCATCACCCAGAGAAGCCCACAGCACCAACTGAAAAGTAAATTGTAGACAACGTTCATTTTGTTGCAAAGTTTTTTAAGTCCCAATTTTCACTCATTTACAGTGCATATTCTAAACGGACATATTTTGGCGTCCGACAACTGTGGTGGCAAACATCAGGTTTGCTCTGAAACATCAAAGAGGGGCTTGGGCTTTGCTCCCCAGCCTTCCTGCAGTGATTTTTTTTCATGTCAGAGCTTCCCTGAATGCAGTGGGCTTCAGAGCATCCCCAAACACCCTTGGTAAGCAAGCAGGGGAGGCAAACCCACCCTCGAACAACTGAGTGTGTGTGTGGCTACTTGACTCCCTTTGATAGTCCCTGTGTGTTTCAGAGTTGTATTTGGATGGCCACCCCTCCAGCAAAGTGCTGCAGGGCTGTAGGTGTCAGCAAGGGAGATGTTATTGTATTTGTGTGACGTCCCCACAATAATGATCTAGCTGTTTAAGTGAGTTGAGCGAATGAATGAGCACAAGAAAAACATCTTTGCTGAAAGTGTAGCCAAAGTTAATGCACCATTAATAATGGCTCGGGTGAATTATTGGAAGAGATAATAGGCCTAGGGTCAGGGAAGGTCTGAGACAAAGAACGGGGAAAACTGGGTCACAGAAACATGACAGAGCAGATCACGCTGCTGCGCCTGTGGGATTCTCCTCGGATGAAGTCATGTACCACCATGCAGAATATTAAGAGGAAAAGTCATTCCCAGAACCACCACTCAGATCAGTATAGGGAGTAGGGGGAACAGACATACAAGTCTATAGTAGCTGCCTCTTAGCCCCCCACAAGCTCCTGTTTGAGAGCTTCATTTTAATGCTGCTTAGATACTTTGAAAAAAACACCGTGTGCCTACCTCAAAAAGGGATAACTATGTGGTTGCTAATTACACCAATCTGATGTTTTCTAAGCAGAGAGAGGTGTCTGGAGGAGTATCATCCCTCCCTGAATGGCAGCACCATGCGTTTCACAAAAAGCCATCTCAGGTTCCTCAGAAGCTCTGCTTTTCTGTCTCCAACATCATAGCAGACCAGCCATGGAGCTGCAACCGCACCTCCTGCCCCGCCAGCTGCCTGACACTAAATTACCCACCAACCTTGCTTTCTCAGAATTTCCCTTCTTTAAAATGGAGATAATAATACCTCCCTACCTCAGAGGTTTGGTTAATGTTTATACAGCACTTTAAAAATGATGTGGTAATTAAGTACTCAGTATTATTATATCAACGTGTATAATGATTCCAAGAGACAACACTATAAACAGGGTTGTACCATGCGTGCTTTTCTTTTGTTTGGCTTGTTAGCATTTGGTTTGGTTTTCATACAGCATACTTCAATAATGATTGGTTAATTATTAGGTTGTTTTACTACCTGCTAAGTGGCTTTAACAAAAATAACAAAGGACCTACGCAGGTAAAATAATAGCAAATATTCATTCTGGCTTGCTATGAACATCATAACCAGGATAAATGTGAGGCAGGCTTCCACCAGCTCACCTGCAGGAGAGCCCCTCTCCCACTCACGGTATTACAGGCCACTTTGATACACATCTAGACAGCTGTTTCCGTCCAGAGGGGTACAGAACCTGTTTTCACTTCTTCTAACATACCTAATGAAGAAAGGCAGCGGTAGCCTGATTTACATAACTATTTTTTTCAGACAGTGTGCGTCAGGATGCTGGAGAAGACAAGGCACTCAGTGTAACTGTGAGCTGGGTAGGGCAAGCCAAACTTCTCCTTCAGGTAACGAAAAGCACACAACTAACTGCTGTTGAATAAACAGCTCAGGTAACAGTAAATACCTTAGAGGAGTACTCAAAAAAGAAGGGGCCTTGCTGGGATGCAGATTTGTGAAAATTAAGCAAGAAATAATGAAAAATATGTTGCTTTTCAGCTATAAAATCGCACAAAAAAAGCCTTAAAACAAGCATTATTATACTGACACCTCAAAGCATCTGCAGGACAGAGTCTGAATGACTCTACAGTTGGAGAAATTGAGGTGCAGCGAGGAGCAGATGACAACACAGAGAAGGTTTGCTTCTCCATTTGCCTGTTCTCCAGCAGTCCTGCTGGAGCTCCTCACACACACCCGACTTCCATGGAAAAGACCTAGGAGCCATTTGTTTCCCAGCCAGCCAGCCAGCAGCGAGACCACACGAGTGGCCACTCAGTTCCTTGCGGGGACACAGTTTTTGGCTGTCTGTGTGGATCTGGTACTTACTTTACACAGAATAAAGCCCCATTCCGGGGGTTACCCACGTAATAAAGATGTTATAAAGCTCATGAGACACAGTAAACATCTCTATTACATTGCAAATGCAAGACTGCTCCTCACCAGCATCCCAGAGGAAACGTCCTTGGCAGCCATCACAACAACCCTGCATTCTCTTGCAGACAGCCTGGAGGAGTTTATGCTCTTACAAAGTTTATTCTACTGCTTCAGCACAGGTGGAATTAAAAACAAAAAGTCTTTTGAAGATGCTGAGGGCTGCCATTAAGCAGTCCCCACCTAGGACTCAGGCAGTGCCACATGGCAGGCAGAAATGTGGTTCTGGTGGCCACACAGCCAGGGAACACACCAGCACAGCCACTGTTTTTCATTAGGGCAGTGCTGCTGAGCTGCAGGCTGCACCCAGAGCGCGGAAGGCAGGCAGACATCTGCAAAGCAAGCTGGCTCTTGCAGCTGAGACGGAGGTGAGATTAGATTAACGAGCTCCCCTCATGGCCCTGTGGCCAAATCGAGGCATCGCTGAAGGAATTCGCCCATGATTTTGCCCTCCACCCCCAAGAAGGAGGTGGAGTGCTTAAATGAACTCAGGTCCTAATGGAAGTAGGATATTTTTCTTGATCTCAATGTTTAACCCATCCTGCAGCTCCTAGCAGCTCTCCTTAGCTCAATCCCATGTAGCACCTGACCTTTATGATTATTAAACCTGTCACTATTTTCCCAGGCAAAAGAGCTGGACCAATTCCGGTGAAGTTAAAAATGGCTTTTCTTTCTATATGGAAAATTTAGATTAAAAATCTAAGAGTTCATTGGCATTTTCTACAAGAACACAGAATTGTCATTAAGAAACCTAACCCTGAAAAATGCCTCAGTTGCTACCTACCATCTCCAAAATGCTGCGTGAGGAACTGTCTGTCTCAGCCTATGAAGGGCTCGGGACAGCTGCTGCCAGCAGGGTCAGGAGGATGCCAGGAAACCCTGCAATGTGCCCCCATGCACTAGCTGGCTTTGCATCATGCGGCAGGTGTGACAAAAAGTGGGGCTCTTTGCTTCTTGGTGAGAAAACAGGAATTTTCAAAAGCCTGTGGAGAGCCACATGGAAAGTTCTAGCTTTGGTCTTGTAAAACAAGTTGTATCCAAAACTTCCAAAAACTTCAAAATGGTGTTGGGAGAATGTATTCATGTCTGTAGAAGTACTTTCAGATATTCAGGTGGGCATCTGTGGATACAGGCAATGCATTATTTATTCTTCTACAAGAATTCCTGGGGTCTGCAGATTACTGATATGTGGTAATCTTAAGGGGACAAATCATTATTTTTTTATACCTCTGGGAAGAGTAAATAACATGAAAGCAGAGCTCTCCTTCTGCCTGAGGGAACCCCACAAGCACAAGGAAGTCCTGTAAGCTTGAATACCGAAACTCTGACGGCTTTCCAAACAGCAATAATTAGGAAAGGCTCTTGGATCAGCCTTGCTGCCAGCAGCCATGAACTTCCATCCTAAATAGCCTGAGTTGGGGGAAAGTTTAAGGCAGAACAGTTTTCTGTCAGAAAGCATTTTCCAGGAATCTGCAGCTGCTGTCAAAAGCAGCATGGAAGAGATCAAGATGGTTTATGAGCTATTGTATTTTAGACTACAAGAAGTACATGGAAGTGATGAACTTGAAATGCCTTGACTTTAATACACAATGAAATTTGAAATAGCAGCAGCATGATGGCATATGGCAATCCGCTCCACTAAGAGGCCGCTGCTCTTTCGGTTTCTGAGCTGCGCTGCACAGGGCTGCCATCAAGGCCTCTTTGCTTCCATGGCCAAAAGTATCAAAGGTTCATCACTAGATGCTCTGTAGGCACAGCAAAACCTGCTGAAACATAAGACACCAATGATGTGATGTAGGCTGAAAACAGGAAGCAAATCCCACCTGGGACATGGCAGTTTGCCCTACCACTGCATGACCAGGAGTTTCTACCACCATACTGAGGATTTCCAGAGCGTGGCTTTCTCACCAGTGCCAGCTTCCTATTACAGGGAAGACAAGCTATGACTACCAAATGGCAGAAAACAAACCCGAAAGGCCTAATGCTGCTTATTAATACCACAGGTCTTGAACTATAAATGTTGAGTCTTGAAAATCACTTAACTGCCAGGCTGTCAGGCCAAGATGTATTTTGAGGATGCTGCCAATCTGACAGTTATTAACAAACAAAGAGGCCACAAGCCACGACTGCACCGAGATCCTTGTTACTTCTACTCATGTGCTGCCTCCCAACAGGAAGTACTTAATAATAATAATAATATCCTGAAAGGCCAACCTACGGCAGTGCAATTAAAAAGCTTTTCTTTCTCACTTTGACGGGAAAAAAAAAAGGGAGGGAAATTAAAATCAGACAGGAAATTCCACTAGAACAAGCTAGCTTATGTCCTAATAGCACAGGATTGTGCCAACTCCAGAAAGCAGAGGAGGGAAAGAGAAAAAAAGAGAGGGGGGAAGGAAAAAAAAAAAAGCGGGGGGGGAATAAAAAGAGAGGAAAAATAGCCCTCTAGACTGACTCAGATCTGAGGCTACATTGTGGTTCAGCCGTGGCTGCAAACCTAAAGGGAGAAAGCAGCACAAGCAAATAAAAGACAGTTTGCTTTTCGAGCAAGTAGCTGTTCCATAATGTAACTCTTGCATGAGAGCGCAGCCACCGCTGCTTTGTGGACAAAAGACACAGCCTGATAAGCTTGAAGGGCCAGATGGATCTTAGGGTTTGTTCTCCCAACAGCTGCTGCCAGAGAACGGAAAGAAGAAAAAGAAACAACCACCAAAAAAAATCCCAACCAGCGAGGAAGAAATCCCGGCATGCGAGGGGCAGGCAGGGAGGTGGGGGCAGACCATATGGTGGTTCAGCTTCTGCCTGCCTGGATCAGTAGCAGGAGAAAAATCATGATGTCTAAAACATCTACGCAAACTTATGGATTCCTCAAGAAAGACACGCTCACGGGAAAGAAAATGCCTACAGGTTTAAGGGGAGAAGTTTTCTCCAAGTTGTTATCATCTGCTTCCTGGGAAGCCAGTAGCATGCTGGAGTCAGCAATCGCCTGCACTTCCAGCTGATGCAGCAATTTCCAAAAGAAAAAAGATGGGCCAAGGAGATTTGCTACTGACTGTTCTGGGACTAGGCCAATGAATGACAAACTCTTTCATTCCCCTGTGTATTTAGTGTTAAAGCTCATTTCACAGTGGGAGCCACATCACTTGAAACAGCTGGTGAAAAGGGATTGTGTGAACCTCAGCCAACCGCTGAGTGTCCGGAGGATTCTCCAGTATCCCCTGCCTCTCTGCTGTGGTCCCCAGCAGAGACCCCCCAAATCCTCAAGATGTTTCTTTTTTTCTGGGCATCCCAAAGAGAGAGAAATGCATTTGATGCACATGCAAATGAGGTCCTAACAGAGGACCTGCCTCCTGTGGCAGGGACCCTGGGGAGCAGAGAACCACAGTGTGACCCCGCAGGCAGCTGAACCTGCTGCTCTTACAGCTCCCAGAACTTGATTTTACATCTGAGCAAACTTTTCCTTGGCTCTCAAAGGTGCAACTGCTTCACATCACCTGTAATACAATGCTACACTGTTATTTGACAGTAGATGGAGGCATTGTGGGAAAAAACACTAATTGGCATTTATGACCAGGAGGCAGCAGAAGCACCAGAGGACACTGATGCCCTCAGTTGCATTTGACATGACCAAGTCCAGGATATCTGCTGCAGAGCAATGGGGAAGTTCAGCAGCCTCAGACTGGAGCTTAAGCAACAAAACACAATACTAGTGAATGACAAAAGGAGGGAAAGCACATCAGCTATCACACAGTGCTCTCTGCACAGCACTTCTGATCCAACAGCAAGTCTAGCAGAGCCCTGATTGTGTGCTTTCTGCTCATGCAAATAAAAGCTATTGAGGAGTGCCATCCAAAACTGCATCCCCAGGAGCAGGTCTACAGATGGGGATGTATTTAGCATTCAAATTGACCCTGCCTCCCACCTCCAGCCATGCATTCACACCCCTCCCCGGAGGTGGCACTGGCACTCATGCAATCATACAGAGCCAGCTCAGGGAGTTCATCCAGTTGAAAACTAATCACCTAAAATTTTATTGCATGGGGTTTTGGCTGAACCAACTCCCTGAACCAGTTTACTATGAGATCGCTGGTGCACAAATCAGCAAAGGCCCTAAGGCTGCTGCTCAGCAACCACTTCCAGCCCAGGCTGCCACTGAAAGCAGAAGTCCTGACCTCCCTTGGCCACTTGTCTCCCTGTCTGGCTGCAGTACTTACTGGACTGCAGGGTGCATCCTGCTGAAAGATAACTCACCCCTTCCCTTCAGATGGGTGAGCATCATGCTCACAGACCAGCTTGCAACGTGCTGGTCTGGGAGAGCACAGCTGCTTCTGGTCCTGGCCAAACTGTATGTATGGAGTAGCCAGGCTGACTGGCCATTGCAAACTAAATACACTTCCCCAAATCCATCAGGTAGTACACCATAAGCTGTTTGCTCAACACGCTGGCAAAACTTGCGAGAGCTGGAAAGCTGCCTTGTAGAAGAAAAACTCCCAAGCAGACGCCTAAATCCCATGAAATCTCAGATGCCAGTGCCAACAAGAAAGGGCACGCCAGCCCACCCTGAACACAGACCTACCTGAACGGTCTCCCCCATCACAGGGCTGCCTGCTGCCATCACGGGGATACCCATATTGACTCATGCTACAAAGGCTTTCTCAATCGTTCAGGACAAGGCTGTGCTTCAAATGCAGTGCTGGCATTTCTAGCCTTTCCAATCCAAACCACAGAAGTGAGTTTGCTTTCTTTACACATACACTCCTCCAGGCACTAAAACAAACTGAAATCAAAATGTTCCTATAGGCAAGGGCTTGAAAAATTTTCCCTTCATATGAAAGGTCTGTTTATATTATTTGTAAAACTTAAGAAATTGAGTCTGGAAAACCCTATGCAGTCTGCTGTGCTTTTTGACCAAACTTTTTTCTGGAAATGGAAGCAAAGATGTCTGCTTGCTACTAGTTACAATAAAATTGCAGGGCTGGCTATTTTTCTCTTGCACTTGTACAAAGGTGAAAAAACATCTTGGTAGCCTTCAAAGAAGAGTGTTGTGAGTTTTCATGCTTCAGGACATCAGTCCCTAAAGCACTCCTAGTCCACAAAGACTAACAGGATACTGCATGAGCTGGCTTTTAACCAAGCATAAGGCAGCCTGCTGCTCTTAACTAAGCAGAAGGTCTGACGAGGAGAAGGGTGAGGAAGTTATCTGTTTTACCCAGCTGTGGTTTTGGTGCCGGCTAATAACTCCTATGTATCATCCTGCCTTGGTATGAAAATTCTCCGACTGGTGTTAAAAATGCTCCCAGTGCAGTTTACAGTGGATTCTCTGGACAGCTCATGCAAAGCACTGGCTGTTAGCATGCTGCTTGTGTAATGAGGGTGCTTAAGACTGTAAGGGGTCTCTGGAAGGTCCTGAAGAGTGATTGCAGTTCAGTAGACTCACCCACCTGGCAACACCTGATTTATGGCCTGCTCAGTTAATAGCCCTGCTTAACACAGGAGTTTGTCGAGATTAAGTAATTGCCTGAAACAAAAAGTTTATTATCTTTAAGTCTCCCCTGATGAATGACTGGGTGTTGGAAGAACCATGTGAAAGATCATCTGTGATTCCCTCCCACTTTAATGAAAAAAAAAAAATTAATAAGGTTTTAAAAGACAAGCTTTTCCAAAAGGAGTTTGAAGCTCACAATGTACCCTGAAGCACAGCTGCAGACAGTAACAAGCAGGAGGTTTCCCATCTCAGGTGCCATCTAATTAATAGCTCAAGTAATACAGTTCTGTGATGCATTTTTTGCTCAAGAACTGGAAATATTTTATAAACATTAATTAATACCACTGCCTGAGAGATAACTGATCCTGTCACACAATAATAAGATCAGGAATAAATCAGGATGCAAAGCCTGTTTTGTTTCTATACATCACGCAGTGGCCTTTCTGACTCTAGAAAGATATGAAAAATTTCCAGTCTAGAAGACTCTGCAGATAACTGCAAAGTTCAAAGATGCTGCATGCTAAATTCTGCTACAAGTATTATTCATCTCATTTCCAGATGCTTCAGGAAGGTTAATCAGCTTCATTCAGATCACACACTGCCTCATGACACAGAGATACAAAGAGCATCAGAGCACAAGCTTTCATACTTGCTTTGGTCCACCTGCACCCTGAAAAGAGACACCTGCCTGCTGAGTATACCTTGCAGTGAGGCCCATGGTAGGAGATCATACAATGTAAGCCTCTCCTCCTTCATCTCTTGTCTCCTTTCCACACTTGAATTTGCTCAGAGGTAGCACATGACTATGAGAGTTTGGACAAGAGGGAAACAGGACTGACAAGAAACCCTTGTCTTTGTTGCAACCATTAAGTAACGTTCCCACAGCCCCAGATGTCAGACACGCTGTCCCTCCTCACATCACTTCGAGGCCTTCCTGCAATAAAATGGGAATTGACTCCAGCTTTTCTTAGCGCTTCTCATATTACCTTTTAATCCAAATACATATGGTTCAAGGAACACTGAGATACTTGCATGAAAGGATGTACACCAAGAGAATGCAAACCCTGGAAAAAAAAAAGGATTAGATCTGCAAGGCTCCCTCAGCCCCTAACAAGTGCCACCCCCCAGCTCCCCAGTATATTAATCAAGAGACTGATGAGATTCCTTTTGAAATCCCCCAAAAGATTTCTGTAGACTTCAGTGGCTTTTGGATCAGGCTACAAACTCAGAATAAATCATAAACTGGCTGCATCTGCCAAGTTTATTTCTTTCTTTTCCAGGTTTCAGAACAAATCCATTTTACTGCTGGGAAAAAAACAGAATGAAATAACTGTCAAGAGTTCAAATATCCTGTATCACTTCCCGTATTAATTCAGCCAGTCAACCTATCCCATAACTCGGAAGTGAAGCAGATTACTTTGGCAGATCAAGCCACAAAACCCGTGCTGTTTCATTTATGTGCATTTTATTATTTAAGACAACCTGTGCAAACCCTTTTTTTTTTTTTTGGGTTCAAAGTAACAATTTGGGGGACTAAATTTAAGCAGCACAGTTTTAAACTTTTAAACTATGCTCAAATTAAGTAAAGGACATCTGCACTGAAACAATATAATGATCACCCACCCACCCTCACCCCCAGTTTTGGAGAGGCTTTTTTTACTAAAAAGCACCTAATCTTAAAGGATGCACACAAGAAAAGGACTTTAAAATGTGACACAATGAAAAGAGTTTTGTAATAGCAGGTGTATTTTTAATGACACAAAGGACTCTGAAACAGGTCCCTGGAGCCTCATGTTTTGCATAAATTGGGATGGTTTTCTTAATTTGTGTCTAATGTGTTTCCTTTTTCTTCTTTTTTAAATTCCTCTTTTTTTTTTTTTTTTTTGTAAATTCTACCACTAATGGCAAATTCCCCACTTGCAAAAGACCATGTTTAACTGCCAAGTTGGGTGATTCTGCAGCATTTATCCATTAATATCTGTCGCCAGTGAGCAGAAAAAGGAGCTGTTTTCCCATTCTCAATTCAGAGTCAGGCTGATGTGTGCTGTTAACTTCAAGCTAACTTGAGAGCTCTGGAAAATGGGGAGCTTCCTATGGCAAACAGATCCAGATATCATTTCAGAGTTTATTTACTTGTTCATCGCCTGCTGAAAGCAACATTAGCACTGGCCTAGAGTTGGAAAGATGCTGTACAATGAATATAGCATCATACTGGACTTTTCTCTCATTTTCAGTGTTATTCTGGTATAAAATCAACAACTGCAATGTAGCAACATCAGCAGAGAAGCACAGGACAGGAAAAGCAGGCAGACATCCTAATAGGAGAGGCCTGGGGAAGACCCTTGGATTTGCTTTGACCCACTGCTTGGGGCTCATTGTGCCATTTCAGGAAAGTTCTACACAACCACTCAGGTACTGGGCCCCCGAACTGGAGCAACAGCAGATATGGGCATATAAATCTCTTCAGAAATGCAGTACCGGCAGATAAAAAACATCTGCAAATGCCATGTTTTATTGACAAGACACTTCTAACTTTGAAATTGGTACTGCTATCAGGTTATTAGCTTAAGCACTTTACTTTGAAGTATGCACTGTAATTCCTGCAATTTAAGTCCTGGCTCTGGTATTTGTTTGGCTCTGGATACTTCAATAATTTGTCTTCACACTGCAAAATTCAGACTGTAATATGCCCGTCTAGAGTAGTATATGCACCTCTCTGTGCTCCCTTTTACATGCATGACATTTTCAATTAGAAACTTTAAAGGAAAAAAAAAAAAAAGGAAAAGGTTTTCAATCCTAGTGATGTTAGATCTTAGTTTTTCCCATGAGAAAATCACTTAGCACTTCTCTGACTTCAGGTGACTCATTGCTGTTACCCTGCTGAGGCTCCTTTACTCCCCTTGTGGTGTTTAACCCAGGCATGTAACTTGCCCCAGTGCGGTAGGCGTGTTGGCATTTGCTAATAGGCTTCCTGGGCTGTCACCTGGATGTGATGGGTGAGACAAAAGATTGTGTGATGATTTCTGTTTACAGAGCAGTTATGATAAGATGACATTTGCCTCTAGCTGTTGGGTTTGATAACTTGAATATGGCCTACATGAGCGCTCATCCTCTGAGCCAGTGACACTTGTTGAGAGTCATTTTAGAAGATCTTTTCCACTTACCCTCCTGGAAATTACAAGTGGATTTCAAATGCATGTGAACGAGGTTATATTGACAGCCAAGGAAGACATGGTGCCTTAATCTCTGCCCTCACATCATCACATGCCACACCACACGCATCACCTTGCAGGTAGCAGACAGTGCTCTCATGGGGGCTCAGTTTCTTAAGTATGACCCCAGTGTATCAGTATAAAGTGGACATGTCCCTAGAATGGGGCAGCCACTGCCGGGGAACATCAGCACAGTCAGTTGAGCAGCAAAACTCCAGCGGGAGATGCCTTTGAAAACTGAACGAGCACTTTCCCATCACCAACCCTGATTTCACAACTCTTCACTTGTGGGCAAACACGCCTGCATGTGCTTCAAAGGAGAAGGGATTTGGGTCAGGGACTGCGGGGACAAAGAAATCACATTGCAAGACTGTTCCTCAGGGACCAAGAGTGTCAGGTAGGCACCAGTACCTTGAAACATTGCTGGGGAAGAAGGAAGTGCCTGGACAAACCCATGCTGGCATGGTGCCTGTTGTCAAAGCCACAACTGCTTGAAGTGATGGCACACCTAACCACACTGGTGGGTTTCACAGGACCCTATTACATTTCTCCAGGACTCAGCTTGTATCACAGTTCCTGTCATGTTCACTACTAAAAAATGGAGAAGAGGAGAAAGAAAAAAAGCAGGGGAAGCTATGATGTAAAGGAAGGGGAAGATAGGCTATTTTGGATACCTATCTAAATTATTAATTGAATTACAATAGCCACAGATGGCTATGGCTCTGTTTAATTATTCACACCTTCCCTCTAATATTTTCAGTTTTCAGTTGACTGTGTGGGTACGATTTCCCAGATTACTGGGTTTTCTCCATTTCTCAAGGTGCATTATCCTCTTATCTTCTCTTGACTTTGTGTTACCTAGTATCAATGCAAGACACATCCATAGCCCAAGAGTTAACAAACACATCTTTGCCAGCGGTATGTTGTGCTAACTATCATTACTATACTGTTGGGATCACAGCTCCCAGTCAAAAAAGGGACCTCTGGAACATAATCCAATTTGCAGACACCTCTGTCACCTCTCCTGGCAAACATCATGGGTTGACATATGACTGGGAAATGCAGGCAGAGTGGTTAATACATTTTCCTTGACTCAAATTACTACTTGATCATCCAAAATAATCTGTTAATAGTCAGGCACATAAATTCTTCCACTGTCAAATAATGCTTTGTTGTCTAATCAACATTCACCTTCAATTACATGTTTCTTTTTTCATCAGCATCTGGTCCAAGTAAAAAATTTATTAGCTCTAAGTCCAGTTTTGCTACACTTTCTTACGGCTGGTAATACCATAGTTTCCAAGAAGTTCCACTGAATTAATGTTGCTTCAGATGGGGATGGATGGCACACTGGGGCTTTGGAAAGCAGCTCTCCATTCAGGAAAGTGACAGTGTGCATCTCCACATTCATCACAGCACAGTTACTCCTCTGCTTTCATAGCCTGAGCTTTGAAGTTACACGACATAAAGATCTCAGCCCAGTCAGGTGGTAAGAAAGGCAGGACCAGGTCTCCATCCATCCGCATCAGGTACATCACCAGCCCTCCACCCAGGGTCAGGAGGAAAGGGCAATTCTGCTGCCCACAACAGGACACCTGAGACTGAAGCCATCGTGACTGGGAGCATATTTGGGCTACCAGGGGGAAAAAAGCAGTGAGACGATCTGCACTGGGAAACATCAGGACTGCTCCCTCAGCAGCCTAAGTAAAGTCCTGCAACTTTGGCTCCCAGTGGAAACAAAAATCCGGTTTTTATCACCTCACCTCATCTTGGATCTATAGAGAAGTGAAAGGCGAACACAGTGACTGCTAATATCTTTAGCCACATTTACTGAAACCTTTTGACACCAAGGCTGTTTTTATTAGCTTAAGTGCACTATGTCTGTATCAGAATGCAAGTTTTATTGCTTACAGTTCAGCCTTGCAAAAAGCCTTTTCCAATCACTGTCTGCGATAATGATAAGCCCTAATGACACACAGAGAGGTTACAGTACCTCCTAGCACAGCCTGGCACTTAGAGCAGTTATGGATATCCCACGCATTGCTAACCTCCCTCAGCTTCCACTCCTCTACAGAGCTCTCCATGCACCCAGGCTGCGTTTGCAAACACCCAACTTGCCCAGTTAGCTGGACATGTCGAAAGCATACACACAAAATGGGAACGAAACGCAGGTCTACAGTTTTGTCTGGCTTTCTACACCAGCACAATAAGCAGATTTTACTCCTTAGAAGTAGATGGTACATTTGGTGCTGTCCTCCTCCTTCTCCCAACTTTCTGACCAGCAGTTGCAATTCCCAGACATACCCAAGGGCCTCCAAGCAGCCCCACCAGGTCAGACAAGGCTCCTGGTGCCTCATCTCCTGTACTGGCTGTCTCTTAGAGAAGACACCAAGGTCAGAAGACACACACCACAACACTCCAGAGTATTGTGGAGGCCAGGTAATTTCCCACCTTGGCTCCTGAGCAAGAGATGTTCTTTTTTATTTAATAAATTTTGAGATGTTTCTATTCAAAGCTCTGCCTCAGTTTCCCCACCATCCAAATTAAAAAAAAAAAAAAGTTGCCCTTAATTTTACAGAAGTCTTTAAATTACCATATCAACGCTTGCTAATGGCTTCAAAGAACTTGGACAGAAATCCATGCATATGTATACAAAACACATTTCATTTTTTCTTTTAGTTACATGGGATTCCCCACCTGCTTTTGTTTTTTCAGTCCCTGGAACTGTTGTCTCTTTCAAGCTAGTAGTTTAAAGTGATACAATCTTAGTGCCTAACACCCTCAGAGCATTGCATGCAACACCAATATTGAGAAACCAGGAACTTGAACAGATGCAGTCAGACCGCTCACAGTGGGAGTTCAGAAACAAATAATTCAACCTTTCATCACTCTGTAATCCCAAGAAAGATATCAAGGTTAAACTACTGAGAAAAATACAGCAAGTGTTGAACAACATGGATTTCACTTTGGAAAGGCATAATTAGCTTGCTAGCCATGGTCACACAGCTCAAGAGGTTGAACCTACAGTAATTTCTCCCTTCACAAGATGCACTACCCAAGTAGGTACATTTGCCATGTGCAGCCATGGCATGGGTTTGGTGTCAGCCGCTCACTCTATAATCGGCTCTTTATTGTGAGTTACACGAAAGGCTCCAGGCAGTCCCCACAGACCTTGCCCTTGATCTGGGTTAAGATACTTTGACCCATGATCCTTTATAATAAATGATGATATCCCCCTGTTAAAGAATCTGCCTTCAAGAATATGGGCCTGCCCTCAGGAAATGGGAAAGGAATTTTCCTGTAAAGGCAGATTAAGGAAATTCCACGCAAATTTCATGCATTTTGAATAATCTTCTGAACCATGACGAACTAGCTTCCCCTTGCAGGGATCCTGCTCCAAATCACTGTAGCTTGAAGACAAATTTAGCTGTTGTTTTCTTGATGGTAAAGCTCAGTGGTTTTTTTGGACTCTGCAAGTCGAGCCGAGCGTGGCACTCTGTGCAGCTCGTCCTTTGGGCTTGTTTGCTCAGCAGGCAGAAAGCACCACTCAGGCACTTGTAGACTCATGTGCAAGGATGGTTATAGTTTACAGGCAGCCCAGCGTAGCCCACTGAGTTGGGATGAGCTCCTGCGCAAAGATCAAAGAGGATTTTTTCTTACACCTATACCCCCTGTCCTTGGCTCAGCAGGTAACAAAGAGGCAGTGAAACCTTCCCTCCTGGTACTGGCTTTCTTCCTCTTTTTTTGGGAGCTCATGATACTCTGGGTTTGGAATGAGATCATGCCCAGCAGCTGTGTGACCCACACTGGTGGTGCCTAGTTAGAAGTAAGCCACCCACTAATTGTCCCCTTCGAGGTCCCCCCCTCTGGGTCAGCTCTGAATGTCCTACTCTCAATATTCTCCTTTTCCTTCATTTCTGGCCTCTCTACCATCTCTCTAAACAAGATGACAAATGGGCATTCCTTTTCTCCACCTCCAGTCCCCTCTCCAGCTCCTTTCTTAGGGGACTCTCATCTCTGAGGGTGTCAGCACTCTAGTCTCCCCATCAAACCCTTTCTCCATCTCTTAGGCACATCACTGCTGCTCCTTGGCACGTCTCCATCATCCTCAGCCACCATAAAGAGTTCCTCATCTTGCATGTGCACCATCCCTCCCAACACCTTTCCCCAGCACTTCTGAGCTCATGCCCTCAATTTTAAACTTCAGCCAAAGTCCTCCCTGAGGCATGGTCATCTCACATCCTTCTGGTGACCACAGTCAAACCAGAAACTGGCAAAAGAACATCACCAACTTTTAAGATTTTCGTTTCCTAAAGAAAATAGTCCATTTAAAAGGACATGGTTGTGTTAGCTGGACACAAGCATTTCTTACCCTAAGTAGTGTGTGGTGATAGGGAATTCCACCATAAGAATTTTAAAGCATTACATGTATTTTTAGGTATCTGTGTAACACAAATTATAAACATTTTCACTGCTTCTCCATCAGTTTATATCAAAATATTTTACAGATACTCATGAAAGTATCAGATGAGGAAACTTTTAGCTTACAAAAAAATAAAGTCTTTTACATGCAGCAATGTTAATGAGACTGCAGCCACAAGGAGTGAAAGCACAGGAGAACAGTGTTGTAGTGTGTATGTCAACCCTCATGTATGCTTTCAGCAGAGGAAGCAAATAAAATATTTTGCCAAGCTCCTGAAATCGCATGGTGTGAGGACAAACTCCTGCACAGCTTTATTTACTGGAAAATGAAAAAATGCAAGCAATTACCGATTGTCATTACTAAAGATAAATTAGGTGATATTTAAAAGTGATGCTATTTTCCTAGCAATCAGCATCACAATAAAAGTCAGGGTGACTGTCACTCTGAAAAGAATGGCACTTCCTTGCTCTGAGTAAATAATTTATGATATTGAGATCTTCTCTCAAATGAAAAGTTTTGGAAAAGTGTATTGTAGTTAATGGCAAAGCAACCAACAGCACGCTAGCAGTCTGATGTAAAGTCTATTGAAATCAATGGGAGTCTTTCCACCAACTTCATTGAGGTTTGGATCAAATCCTCTAGGAGAATAAGCTATTCTGCAATATCCATTATTATGGACTGCTTTGTCCTGGTAATTAGATGCTGGGAGAGCACAGCATGATTGTTTAAGGCACTGATCACTCACCCATGGAGACCCATGTTCAGAACGAGGGTGGGTCAAACTCAAAGAAGGGCTGCATATTCCCACTGACACCCCCCGCATTCCCAGCCCTGCTGCTGCCACCAGGTAGACAGGATGGGCAAAGGCAAAAGTAAGGCAGAGGTTGGGGCTGAGCTGGTATTGATGTGCCAAGTACCTGCCCAAATACCCTTGCCTCCTGCTCTTCCTCCAACTCCTCCATTTTCCCTATGAACCGTCATGCATGCAAAATACTTTCAGGGAAAGAGCAGCTAGCCAGCAGGTTGGAGGTCTGTACAAAGCACCTCTGTATGGCCTCGAGCATTTTTCACGGTACGCTGAACGTCATCAGTTTTAATAACTATGCAGGGAACACATCTCCGTGTTTGCGTCTTGTTTCTAAGGTAAAACATACTGCTCCTTGGAGGATAAGTCTGAGGGAGGGACTGCAAGTCCCTTGCAACCAAAATACAAACAGAAAGGGCAAGCCATGCAGAAAGGACTCCCACCACGAAGCTATATATTTGGCTCACTATGAATAAAGGACTACACACCATTAGTAGCCAACAGAAAAGACAGTACAGTCTGAATTCTCAGAGTACCAGCGATTGCCAGGACATAACCAGAGGATTCATTTTCTAACAAGTGTCCTGCACCCACTCCTTGACAAAAAAATAACACCAAACCAAAACACCAAAAAGCAACTCCCCCCTTACCCCTCCCCAAACAAAGAAAGAAATAAAAAAGCTCAACAGCATCCTATCTTAGCTGGTAGAAACCCACCAAAAATCAAGCAGTGCCTAGACTTTTGAAAGTCACAGATAGGAACCATTTATCTTACAGGGCAAAACCACACCACTGGAACCCTTCAGGTGTCTACACAGAGTCTTCCTATAAAGACAAAGAGGATGGATGAGGGGCTCAGACTGAGGGGCCATGCTCTCCTGCCGTGGGAAGGCTTTTTTTCTCCTTTCATTATTCAGGAGCCTGAAGAAACCTGTTTCCTACTTCAGGTGCTCAAAAGCGAGGAGCCTCAGCTCTGTTCATCTAAGCTCTGCTCCTGTGATGAGCCTTGGTGCAGAGAGTGAGCAGACCTATGCTCATCAGTTTGTGGGGAAAAAAAAACAAAACCCTAAACAAAAAGCCCAAACAAACAAGTAGGTTCAGCAAGTTGTAGCTGGGATGAAGACAGAACTACAGGTTCTGGATCCCAGTCTCTTCCCATGCAAGACCTGCAAACCAACAAATAACATGGAGAAGATGCAGGCTAAGGCGATTAAAGGCGTTCCCTTGCACACTGCAAAGCTAAGGTGTGGTAATCCTCGCTATAGGATGATGCTTGCACTAAAAGTATACAACATTTCAGAAAATGACACTACAAGTTCATGGAAGACACATCCCATAATGCCACTTGGAATTCAGACAGTCCTTGAACTGGAAGATTTGCAAGGCTGTGAGAACACCTCTGGGAAGCTGCCTGCACACCTGCCTGTAACTGAACGCTTACCCCTGTCTGAAACCCGAGCCAGAGGCAGACAGACCTTGACCCCAACCAAAGCTGATGCTGCTGCTCCTGGGCTGATGGTTCATGGAGCCTCCCTCCTCTTCCACATTCAGAATGTTGCAAAACCTCAATTCTGGCCCTAAACCAGCTCTTGGTAGGGAGTTGACTGTCCTGTACCAGCAGCAAGAGGTTCTGCTTCAAACCTTAACGCCTCAAAAGCACCCTAGGTCAGATGTAAAGCAGTTATTGTGTACCATGCTCCATCTATGACGCCTAGTTATCTCTCTGTTGCTGCAGGGCCTCAAAAGCCTGGGATGCAAAATCCTACCTCCACCACTCCCCATCTCAGATGTCACAGGTTTACAATGAGAGGGTGGAAGCAGCCTACAAAAATGATTAAATCAACCAAATTTACTGAATATGTTTGGATGAACTTTGGTCATTTCAGTGTGAAAATACCCCCACCCGCATCAGACTAGGACAGACTTGATGGTGGAAATATTGAAGGCTGGTGCCAAGCACCACTGTGGAAGTGAGCCCCGTGCAGGCGAAAATGCAGCCTCTCTCCCCACACTGCTCCGACATCTTAGAGATCTGCAAAAGCTATTTGCAGTGAGAGGCTTTCTTGTAAAACATAAATGAATACCAGCTGCCCGGACATCCTCAGAGCACAGCCTCCCTCCTTGGACGGGCTGAGATCCCTGGGGAAGCTGACTGGAGTGGCGGGACATGCCTTGTCTGTCTGTCTGGGAGAGACATGTGGGGAGGGAATGGTGACAAGGCAGCAGTGTTTTCCTCCTGAGGTGTCAGCTGGTATGAAACTAAGTGCTTTTCGACCTCAGAGGGGAAAATGTTGCTTTTTATCATCCCTGATTCTTTTAAAACATACCTCTTTCTAACCTGAAAACAAATCCCATTTTATTTTGCCTAAGAAGGAATACTGAGTCTTCCTCACTGCCCAGAGGCCCTCCTTGGATGTGCCCATCCACCAGTCCCCCCCTTTAAGCACAAGCGCATAGCCACCCTGATGCCAGGCTCCAACAGGGTCTGCCTCTGCGTACCCCAGGGCTCTGGCTGGTCTGCTTTGCCCATTTCTTTTTTTTTTTTCTTTTTTTAATTTACCTTGGAAATAATATTTCCTGGCAACATATTAATGCTCTTTTCAATCTCAGCAAAAATCCAAACAGCAGCACAGACCAGAAGCCAACTGCCTAAGCAACGAGAGTGATACCTGCTTTGTACACAGTTGTTTATAAGTTGCTAATACCGGTATTAATACTTCCATTTTATTTTACCTATGTGGTTTATCTTGTTAAATACTTAATTGGCCTTCCCCACTATGAAATGTCAGAGACTCAGTTTCACTCTTCTTGTGCTGAACATGACAGAACTGATTTTGATTTGTGATTTTTTTCCATGGCAGATGGACAAACACTAACACACAATATAGCACTACTACACACTGCACTTGAAGCTGCTCTGCAAGACTTTCACAATTACAGTACTTCGAGACACCAGGCTTTCCCAGATTCCAGCTGGGGCTGAGCAAGGTCCATCAATGTCAAGGACAGCAGCTGAGGTGCCATGGCTGCACAAGTGTACCACAGTGACCATGCAAGGGAGATGCTGAGGTACTGGATTTAAGCATTTTCCTTCTGGGAGTTTTAACCTCCAAAATTATTTGCAGGTGTAAACGGCAGCAAGCAGCACTCTACCACCCATGTTGGGAGAGCTGAATCCTCACAGCACCTGAAGGTCTTCCCATGGGTAGGAAGTGGGGAAGGACTGAGGCAGCTCTGAATGGCTGGCTGGGATCACCAGCCACAAGCTAACCTAAACTAATGTTGCTCTGGGCAGAGCATGGCAGTGTGTAGTTTGGGGCTGGTTGCAATCCTGAGGTGGCCTCAGGGGAGGCAGGAGAAGGACAGTGAACACCCAGCCACATTGGTGGGCTGTGAGCCCCAGAGGAGCTGCACTGCTGGAAGCCACTTCCATCCCCTTGCGGCAGAGACCTCTACAACTCATCTCACTTGTGCCCTCAAACCATGACGAACTTGAGGTGTCAGGAATGCTAATCACTGCTCAGCTGAACATTTCCCCATAATAACCTTTAATGACTCTGTAATTACTCTTTAAACCATTGACTTTGCAATCATTTTTTAATTCCCCTTTGCCACATCTCTCCCTGTGCTACCAAGCTGGTAGGCTGAACTGTAAGTGAATATTAGCCTGCTAAGATGAGGGTTGCACCATTACAATCCCGCTTAATGCAGGGGCTTTGAAAGAGTTGGGAGGGCAGGGGGAAGGGAAAGGAGGAAACAAAAAGCACAGCAAGATTTTCCCCAAATTGCTTTCCCTCAAAACAAAGCCCTACCACTTTGCTAAGCTGCTTTAAGGAACGTTTGGAAAAAGCAGCAGAGATCCCTCAGCGACTTGCTCCACTAACTCTGCGAATAGACAGACTCCCATGCTGTGAGTGCCAACTTTCAGTTGAAACAAATATTAGAAACTATATAGTGATAATTCAGGGACAAGGCAAGTCCTTCTGTGAATAAACCCGACTGAATCTGCCCATTGGAAACCTGTATTTTGTTGGAGGGGGGATACAGAAGCAGTAAAAGAAACTTGAGTGTCCAAGACTCAGCATGAAGCCAGCACAAAGCAGGCAGGGACAGGCAGTTTCTTTTCAAGCCTCTGCCCCCAGGAACAATGGCCCTATTGCAACCACCCTTTGCTTTTCTTCCAGTGATTAGCATGCAGCCCATGTGGGAAGAATGGGAATTTATTCTGCAGTTGAGATTCCAGAGGTGCTATCGGGTCAGGTGGCTAATCGTTAAATCAAACTGCTGTCATCTTCATTCAGGTCCTGTCACCCGGGGCCACGTTATTACTTGGGTTTATGCAAAATAAACAGCTTTGCTAAACATTCCTCTAAAAGAGGGTCAAATAAAGAAGGAAGGGAGGAGATACACCACTGGCATCAAGTAGATCCTGCATTCCCTCCTACCCCCACTCATGCTCTGTACTGGACTGATTAGATGGGGATGGGGGAAGGAAGGGCTTCTTTAAGTTTTTGGGCTTTTGTTTTTATCAGCAGGCCATTTTTCTCTTTTCTAATTACACTCAAGGCTCCTTAGTAAGTACTGTTAACTTATTCTTGTCTGGGTCTGGCTAATTCAGCTTCTTTCTTGAACTACATAGACTTACAATTCTGTATTTTCTATAGGTGAACTCAGCCATAAGAAATCTCTTATAACCCCTCCATAAAAGACAATCTCTCAGAGGCTTCCTTCAAGACACATATAAAGATGCTCAATGCAAGGCACTCAGAGGGAATGTTAATGGCAGTGCTGCACACCCACATTTTTGGATTATTGGGTTATTTAGAAATCTATGGCTTGCCACTTTAACAGCTGAGAAGTGAAGGTCTGCTGAAGTGTTCTCAGTCACTAACAGGACAAGGTTCTTGTGAGGGTGCAGATGTGCTGACTAGTACATTGTGTCAGAAGGAAAACAGTGGGATTTTACAGCAAGAAGAGAAATGGCTTGTCCTACCTCCCTTGCATGACTTCTAGTTTGGTTTCAAAGAGCCCGTTTTCCAGGATATCCAACCACGTGGATCCAAATACTGGCTCATCCCAGCCCCTCCCACCACAGAGCACCCCAGTCAAGGACTCTTCATAGAGACTGTCTCAGCACCATGTAATGCAAAGGACCCTCCATTCTGCATGGCAGCCTGATGTCCCAAAAATAGCCAGGATGCAATGTATGACTGTGACTGCAGAAGAGCGGAAATACTGTCCTAGGTGTAGGAGCAACACAACACCCATTTGCACGAGGCTGCCTGCTGTTCCTGTCCCCAGACTGACAGCAGCCAAACAGAAAAAAAATCCAACAAAAAATTCCCATCCTCATGATTAACATTCATCTGCCTTGAAAGACACTTCTAAAAATATGTTTTTGTTCTATGTGGCTTGTAGATTCCAGGCAAAAAGTCAAAACTGGGATTAAAACAGAAGGACTGTAGCCAGGAGACTTCTGGTTTCTCTTCCCTCAAGGATTAAAAAGTTACTTTTAATTAATGTTGTTTCAAGATGTCAAGCCCGGCATGGCTGCCCCCAGCACCACTTCCAAAAGATGAGTAAGGCAAGCATGCTCAGGCCCTTCCCACACCTCTCACAGTCTGACTTTCGTGGCACACGCTCCTCCCCAAAGTGGCGTACATCAGCTATCCCTGGGGCGCAATGCTGCCCATGAAGCAGACAGCAATGCTCCCATGCACTCACTGTGGGTCTGGCTTAGGTGGGTAAACACAGGTAAACTCCAGCCTTGAAATGCACTCAGTCTGAGACGCCCCTGTGCAGGTTGAGCTCCAGTACCTACCACAAAAGTATTTTCATTGCCTGTGCTCCCTGGAGGGAGATACTGATCTTTCCCAAGAATCACAGAATCATAGAACCATAGAATAGTTAGGGTTGAAAAGGATCTTAAGATCATCTAGTTCCAACCTCCCCTGCCACGGGCAGGGACACCTCCCACTAAACCATGCCACCCAAGGCTATGTCCAACCCGGCCTTGAACACTGCCAGGGATGGCACATTCACAACTTCCCTGGGCAACCTATTCCAGTGCCTCACCACTAGTAAAGAACTTCCTTCTTATATTCAATTTAAACTTCCCCTGTTTAAGTTTGAGCCCGTTACTCCTTGTCCTATCACTACAGCTGAAAGCCTGTTTCATGTATGAAGAAATCCCCTCCTAGCCCAAACATAAAAACATCTAAGCACAAGTCCAGCTTTGCAGAATTATGCCGGGTTATTCCTGGACTGTACACAAATTGGATGCTAAACACACACTGGGGTGTATGACTAACACATGTCACTTCCTTCCTGCATGCTCTGGCAGCGAGTTCAATTGAAACAGGACTGTCTGAAAAATCCTGCCCCAAAAGGTCAGGCACAGAGAGTGTCTCGGTCCTTCTGGAGTTTCACAGAGAATCTGGTATGAGGGAAAATTACGGCAAGCAAAAACTGAAGCAGAAATTTGACCACAACCCTGACCTCTGGTTGAAAATGCCTCATTGCTAGTTCAACCACAGGCAGACAGACATGATTTAATCCAACTTTTTAACTCCTCTCACTGCATGGAGCTTGCTTGCTCTTTTGCTGGTCCTCAGGGGCATAAAACATTTTTTTATCCACCCACGATAGCCAAGGTACATATGCCACAACCACCAACTATGAATTTATTCAAGGTGTGCTTAGAACTTGGCGGGGCTAATAAAATGTGAAACAGTTTAAGGTGCCCTGGAACATTTTTAAATCATGTGTCTGAGGAATCATGCATCTGTTCAGGCATTTGGGGAAGAGGACAATGCCAAATGTGCTGTGGAGCTCCCTAAACAAAGACTTGAGTGAAGTAGGAAGACCAGGACAAGGCTACCCCGTCCCTGATGGAACAGTGAGATCCAAATCTTAAACTGCACTTTCCACTACTAAGTGAAAACTTAGCGCATTGCAAGTGGAGAGGTCTTGTTGCCTGCTCTGCAGGCAGTCTGCCTGCAGCCATGGAGGGAGCCAGATCTGCCCTGCCACAGCCAGGCCAGCACCTCCTTGACACATGGGGCCATGGGGTTTTGAGAGGAGCGTGAAAACCCTGGAGCATTTGAGCCCAGGCTACTTTCATCCCTCCTATAAGTACACAAAGAACACTGCTAGTGCTTCACAGATAAAAAAGTGTATAATCTGGTCACCTTTCACCTTTGTATAACCTCCCTGGCTGAGGGATCAACAGCAAGAGCTGTTGGAGCAGCCAGTTTCCCTTCTTTCGCCACTGGGAAGTGAAAGGGGTGAATCTCAACAAGTGCATAGGAGAGACAGGAATTAAAGCCAGCCAGTGCGCAGGAAGGCTAAGAGGCATCAGTGAAAGACTCTGACAGCCCAAGAACAGAAGAGATTTGCTTTATGAGTAAAGGCCAGTGTGAAGTTTTTGCCATTAAAGACTTTCGCAGTATGACATTTTTTCCTCTATTTTGCAGGGCTTATAGATCATGGAAAATATGCTGTATAAATTGTCTCCCATATAAGCCCATCCATTTGCCAGCAACTGACAGCAGTCAGAAAGCAAATTATTACAGTCAAAGCAAGCAAGCAAACAAGCCCCATCATTCTGTGATTGCTCTGAAACAGGCGGCACAAGAGAACTTACTTACCTCTATGCATATTATGGAAAGAAATGCTCACCAGCTTGGGATTGTCTCACTCTACTGAACAGGAGGATTGAAGCCATGTGACCATGGTTAAAAAAAAAGGGATCGAGGGAAAGGAGCCGGGGGGGGTGGGGTGGGGAACCCCGACACACACACAAGAGAGATCCCATTCATCTATAGATTGTTGAGGGTTGACATAATGAGTTCTGCAAACTGGACCAAGCAGCTCTGCAAGACATTATTGCTAGTAAATAAATCACTTAGCAGGAGAAGAAAATGCATGCATAAATCTTCTGTGCTGGTAGCAGGCATGTTTCACTACCAGCTACCTCCTCAATAACACGCCAAGAAAGCCAATAGAGAGAGTTTGTGAATGTACATCCAAATCTTCTTAGCAAACTGTCATATTGATCTAGCACAGCCTAAGGAAGACTAAGAAGACTCAAGGAGCTTGGGCAAATGCTTGAATTAGTGTTCCCTTCCTCTTAAGAGTTTGCTGAGACGGCACTTCAGTGTTTCCCAAGTAGTGCACCTCCGACCCTGGCAATCCATCAAGTGAATGCAAATTGTGGACCAGACAAAACCAGGCAAACAGCAATGCTGCTTAATAATAATGTACTCCCAAAGAGAAGGACTTCCTCTACAATGATTGCTGTGTACACATTTAAACTAAACACCCAAACTTCTTATTAGCCTCATCATGATTTGTGTTTTTGTTCCCTTTGAAATGCTCCAAAGTAAATGGTACAAGTTTACTCAAGGCTAACCTCAAACAGCAGGCTTTCTGAACTGTGCAAACGAACAAAAGTTGGGCTATATATAGATAGTCCACGTTTATTATAAGTCCCTTTTGAAAACCAATACCCAGCAAAGTAGAGCTAAGGAGGATGTTTAAAAAGAAAATAATCTCAGTAATCACCACTCTCTTCGCATTTGGCCTGAACCTCCCTAATTTGATGGGGATTGTCAGGACAATGCCGCGGGCAGATTCTCTAAAGGTCCATCTCCAGCCATGTCATTACCAGGAGTCAGATCAAATCAGAAGGGGTGGTTTTATTCTGATCTGCACAAGGCGTTCCTGCTGCCAACATTATTTCTCAGCTTTCCACACTCAGAGCAAGAAAAAAAAGGAGGGGAAAAAAAAAAAAAAAGAAAAAGGGCTCCGGAGTGCTTATTTATTCACTGCAGGTTAAGCACAGAAAGTGGTCCCACGAGCATGGGGTAGCCCAAAATATCACAGATCCAGGGGATGACCTTCTGTGAAAGCACTTTTGATCCAGCTCTCAAGAAATGTGGCTATCACAGAGTGTTTGTTTTAAGCTCCTGTTAATGGATTGGGCAGACCTACACTGAGAAACTCACTAAATTCTATTTAACCACGTTAATTTAGTTCAAGAACTAATGACTATATTCTAATGAGCTTTCCATTTGTTCCTTTTCACTTGGATTTGCAAAATCCCTTCTGTGCAATGGAAGTTTTCCTATCTGTTATAACGGGAACATTCCCAAAGTATGTAAGCGCTTAGGTTTGGCTTGACTTAGACCATCGCTACTGAATTTTTTAGCTTAGAAAAGAAAAACACTGCCACACACATGCTCAGATTTGTCATAGGTTTATGGTAAATGTAAATACACAGGAGGAGAACAGAGCGTGTGCTGGCTGACACAGGCTGGCAGTACTGGCCCTTGTTGGAGGGGATCAAAATCACTTTTCCATGGAGTCAGGCCAGACCCACCTATGAGTCACTGCCTTCAAAGACCCATTGCAAAATCTTTGTTGAAGTCTTCTAAGGCTACTGAGGCTGGACCTGCAGTAGCAAGTTGCCTCGTGTCAAAAAACCTACACCCCCCCCCCCCCAAAATGCATTAGAAATCAATCAGTAGATGAATTAAAAAGCAAACAAACGGAGTACGGTTTTACTTCCCGTATTCTTAACCATTTGGAGCTTATTATGGAGCACTCTGTAAATCTTCAGTGGTGAGCACTGATACTACAGTACATTCAGTTGTCTGTAAAGTGGTGCCTGCTGGCACTTACACACACAAAAGTACAAAAATACTGACTCCAATACAGAGGAAGACTGACATACTGCAGCCACAGAACTGTAACCCTGGAGTATTAGACAAAAATGTTGCAATGTACTCACTGATGCCTGTGTTTAAGGACAGTCTAGGTATGATTGCTCCATCCTGATCAGTTATACAAACTCATTGTAAGCATCACTGTAGCCAGACATCATAACATTACTGCAGGGGCATGACCACAGCCAAGAAAAACACCCAGAAATCTGGCTTTAAGACGATTAGAACTGATTTCTAAGCAGCTGGGCCAAAAGCATCAGAGTCAATTATGAAACAACAAGGCTTTGCCCAAGCAGATCTGATGGTGGGTTTCAACATAATTTCTGCTCATCTTTCCATCATGAATAATGAAAATGGCAACCTGTTGGTGACTTTGAGAAGCAAACATTACGCCAAGAATAAACGATGAGCAAATGGCCATTATAACACCAGCATACAACAGAGCAGAAGAACAAAGAGAACATTGATGGCCTTGCAATTGGCCCATACTTAGTCAATCCCAAAGTTATGACGCTTTTGTGGGACGTGGCCACCAGTCTAGGCTGCACCAGAAACCACCCCAGCACATCAGCTGGACTTGACCTCTGCTAGTAAGCAAGTTATATTCTTAGTGGGAATGGACCAACATTCTTCTGGCCTTGACTTAATGAGCGTAAATGTGTTTACAGGTCTTTGCTGCTGCTGCTTCTCTGTGTCCAATACCACAGTTCCCAAGCAGGAAGCCATTGACAACTGGATGTGTGAAAAATATAGAATATCCTGTTTATGGGACACCATTCAGTATTACTAAGAGCACAGCACTCAAATGGTCTAGGAGAGTGCCTTCGCAGCAGGTCACACTCCGGATCCATACCTTCTTCAGAGCAGGTTGAAGAGGGTAAAACAGAGCCTCACCACCCTCACAGAAATAATTCAAGAGCATTTTAAGAGATTTTGAAAGTCTGGTTTGAGACCCTCTCTATGCTGTTTTCAGAGAGCACGGGTCACGTGCTGTTGAAATATTTAGCATACCTACTTCAAGACACACAACCTACACTGACAGAATCAAAGAATGGTTTGTGTTGGAAAGGACCTTCAAAGATATTCAGTCCCTTAAAAGATCATCTAATCCAACACCGTTACTACAGGCAGGGACATCTTTCACTAGGTTATTTTGCTCAAAGCTGCATCCAACTTGACCTTGAACACTTCAAGGGATGAGGCATCCAACAATTTCTCTGGGCAACCTGTTCCAGTGTCTCACTACCCTAACTGCAAAAAATGCCTTTCTAAAGTCCAATCGAAACCTATCCACCTTCAGTTTAAAACTGCTTCACCGTGTCCTTGGTAAAAAGCCTTTTTCCATCTTTCTCATAAGCCCCCTTTAAGTTTTGAAGAGTCACAATAAAGTCTCTCCAAAGCCTTTTCTTCTCCAGGCTGAACAACCCCAACTTATCCTGTCTTCATATGAGAGGTGTTCTAGCTCCCTGGCCACTTTCTCTTGCTTTGCAGGCCATGATATGGTTGGCTTTCTAGGCTGCAAGCACATATTGAGAGTTCATGGCTAGCTTTTCATCTACCAGTAACCCCCAAGTCCTCTGCAAGGCTGCTCTCAATCTCTTCATCTCCCATCCTCTGTGTGTACCAGTGATTGCCCCAACCAAGGTGCAGAGCCTTGCACTTGGCTTGGTTGAACTTCCTGAGGTTGGCATCAGCCCACCTCTCAAGTGTGCCAAGGTCCCTCTAGAGGGCATCCTTTCTTCTCCAGTGTGTTGACTACACCACACAGCTTGGTGTCATCAGTAAACTTGCTGAGGTTACATTATATCCCACGGTTCATGTCACTGATTAAAATACTAAAGAGCTTGGTCCCAGTAGGGACCCTTGAGGTACACCACTCCAAGTTAACAATAAAAATGTATTAAAATTAACAATTACATTTAATTTTGTTGAAGTTCCTCACTGAAAAGCCTCTATTGCAGAAATACTGTGGGTATCTGTCAATACCCCATCCTGTGCATACCTGCCAATACCCCATCCTGGCACAACCATTTTGGGCTGCGAGGTACCCAAGAAACTGATACTTCATTTCTCTTTTTGACTGAAATAGTCAGGGAATCATCAAAGCAGCTCAAAACTGCATCTCTAACATGGCTGCTGAAGAGATTCACTTCTTCCTTCTCATTCTAGGAACCAATGGTAACGCTGGCTCACTGACTGTACTTATGGTTTCTTCACTTTATTAAAAGCCACTCAGATCTGAGATAGGCAGGCATATTTGTATCCTTTTGATAGGCCTCCTTCAAAAGCCACAGCTGGCATTGCTCATTGACCATGCAGTACCCACCACAATACTTTTCTTCAGTAGCTCATGTGGTGGAGGTAGAAAGTGCAGATCTGGGCAAAACAAGAACAGAGGCCAAGGATGTGATTTGCATTTGCGAATTTGTCCCTGCTTATCTTGTGCCTGTTGGAAAAGCTCTGCCTGAACAATTAAGCATTCTGAGTTTAAAGAGGCTTCACAAATGTTCTGTGGGAGAGATTAAAATGTTTGCACAAATTACAAATTAAATTCAATCTCTTCCCACATCTCAAAGTTTTAATTTTTACAAACAGTCTAATGCATGGCTGTACTTAAGAAACACAAATTAGATCTACAATACAAATTGCAGTGCATTCTTTAAGAGTTAGTCTCTTTCTCAATACAAACTACTTGTTCTGTAACTAAGTGACGATCTCATCCTTTTTCTCTCTCTTCTTTTTTTTAGGTTGCTGCCTAGAAGCAGCGTCTGTACAGAGCTACCACAAAATTTTCCTATACATCAGAGAAACCAAAGTCATAAATTGAATTTAAAGCAAGGAAATAAACAAACAAAAGATAACCACCAAAGGGAAATGAAACAACATTAATGCCATTATTTTTAATTTAGGTTTCAGAGGAGGCTTCCCTGAGTCTGGAAGGGACAGGACCTTAGCATTGCATACTGAGCTTAGTTAAGGAACTGCGACATGAAAGCTAAGACAGAGCAACAAGGGCATAATAACCCAGGGATCAGTAAAGACTCCATCTAGCTGCGTGATTCACCTCTCTGGGCACTTCCACACCAGCACCAACCTGGAGCACCTTCCAGGTCCCAGCCACCAACTGTCCCCACTTCTGTGCACACAGATGTGAACAAAACCATAGCCAAATTAATATCCTCACTACAATTTATGATCGTATTTACAATGACATCCCATCAGTTGACACCAAGGGCACCACCACTGCACTCGATGCTTTGTCATTTCTGCACCATGTCACATTGAGTGGAGCCTGGACTGGGCAGAGGCCTTTTCAGGTGCTTTGGGGGGTGAAGGTACCCCAGCCACTGACAAAGGCTTTGCTATGAGCAGCAGAAACCTTCTGTCTTCCCGGACTCCTGAGGGAAATGCCCAAGAGTGTGAACAATGGCTAGGTTACTTAACAAACATGGAGAGCCGGGCAGCTGCTCCAAGACACAGACACACCTCTCCCAAACACTGAAACTTTGCATCATGATTCTGGAGCAAAAGATGATGAGCAGAACTGCCGTGCTGAGTGCTAGAGATTTGCCTCAGAGGCTACTGAAACCCTTAGTGGTGCAAGAAATAGAATGGTGTTTGGAAGGTCAGCTAATGTAAAAGTCCTGCTTATATTATGAATATTCTAAATATGACCGAGCATCAGGTGTTACAGCTGAGTGAGGATTTCTGGGCTTGTCCCAGAACCACTAACCACTGTAGAAGAAGAAACCACCTCACTTCATGTATGCAAATTATAGCTTAGAAAAACACACAACTTTCATTATACCTTTCAACACACACACTGTTTATTTCTGCCAGCACCTGATACTATGCTAAAGTGCATTCAGTATCAAACTACCACTGCCTGGACCCCTACTACATAGCATGAATAGATAAAGCATGTAATTAGGGTCAAATTTTTATCTGATGGCCGCTGAAAAAAAAATTGTTTGTTTTAGAAGGAGGGGCAGGGAGGAAGAGTTTGGTTCAAAACCAATGTTTATTTTGAGCAGCCTGAGCAGAACTGAAAAGCATTTCAAAGGAAAAGAATATTTTGTTAAAATCTTTAAGCAAGCCTCATAGCAGTGAACTGATGATAGGACAACATTCCTCACTGCTAATTATATGTGTTAAATTTCATTCAATAGTAAAGTAGCATAGAAACGCAACGAAAAAGCTACGGCATGGCTAAAACACTCCAAGTTGTTAATGAAAAGTAACTGAAATAACACCCTGTTTTGGCCAAATCTGTGAACATACAGGATGCATTTATATCAGTGGCACATAGGAAAAAAAAAAGAAAAAAGATGAGGACAATACAATTTTTGTGGAATACTAAACGATTAATGGCACCAAAGATTTCTGTACAGCTGGGAGAAACTTCTCATGGTCTCAGCTCCTACAAAGCATACCACATGAGCTCTGATAAAGAGTCTCTATAGAAGGGAAAAAAAAGTCCCTGTGAGATAAGATTCTCCTAAGAATGTATACACACAAACTCTTGTGAATCAGAACACTCCCAAGTATACGCTTCTAGTTCAGTGAAGTCAGATGACTGGCTCAATCTCTGGGCTAAAAGTTACCTTTATTGTCATTTAAAAAGCACGGCAATTTGTAACAAGAAAATACTGATCTCTGAGAGGTGAATGCAAACAAAGATTAAGAGGCAGCCCTGGCCTCTGGAAACTCGGGAGCTCAGAGGGATGTTCAGGGGATAAGTATTTCAGAGCAAAGTACAAAGACACTGCCGCTCATCTCACCCACAAAACCGTCTCTGAATAAATGTTGCTGGGTTGTCTCAGAGGCATGCTGATTTCTAGCTACTGCTTAATGGGACTACTTGTTACTACTCTACAGGAATACTTATAACACAGTTTTGCCCCTTGAGACTTGAACTATTCAAGTTTAGATGGATTTCAAGATGCAGTTTTTCATGTTCTTTGTCCTTAGTATGCCACTCCAGATTGGTACCCATAATCCATTGATACAGAAGGTACTAACATGCAACTAAAATTATTTCTGCCAAACTGAGATAGCTTTCTAGATTATTGTATATTAATAATAAAAAGTTGCATTCATGTGAAGTGGCAGGACTGTACTCCACAATTGCTTATATTTTAGAAATTCCCAATGAGAAAATTCCTTTCTTTTCTTTGTCTGATGAAGAAATAGCATTAAAGCTTTTTCCTCCCCAGATTTGACTGAAAAGTCTTTCCAGCTTGCCTTGGTAACTGGGAACACAATCCAAATTGTTCCCAATGCTCCAGCAGATCTAGTATCACATTGCAAATAGGTCCTAGTCCAGAGCTTACTGAAGTCAACAGCTATAAACTGATACACTAACAGCTTTCCAAGGCACTGCATGTAAGCATGTAAGCACAAAGCAGTAAACTACGACCAAATGAAGAGCTAAATGTAGGACTCCCAGCACTTCCCAATCATTCTGATCTCACCATCAAGCAACTCCAGATGTTATATAGGAAAATAGTAAAAAGTGACCCCTTTTTGTAATAAGAAAAATCAAAGACTCCTCCACTGCAGCAAATCAGGAGTAGCAGGAACTGTGAGCACACAAGGAGCTGCTGAAGCAAAGCGCTTAGGTGGGCACTGCTTCATATCGGCTGCTCACGCTCCACAGGAGAAACGTGGGGTTTCCACAGAGCAAAAGGAGCAGACTACCTGCATGAGCCATCTCACACAGACTGAAGGCTAGTGTGAATCTCCCATGCTGGAGCTTACAACCTGTCCAGCCCAGGTACCAGCTCCCCAGGCTGTCCACCCCATGTCCCACCATACCTTCCTCAACCCTGGTTCCCCTCACCAAACATACCCATCCTGACTCTTCAACGTAAACCACTGTGAGCATGTAACCCTGGTGTTATTTTGCAATGCTGCCATACCTTCTCAGTCAGTACACCAGCTGCAGTCCACTCCCAGCAAAGAGAGAACAGAAGTATTGATATAACTCCATCAGAAGTGGATGTGCATATAATTGTGAAGGGATAGATACTTCACTGGAGCTTTGACTAGGGAGGTTACAACATGCCTAATTACACAGTGAGCTCCAGCATATGCAGCCATAGCTCCCAAAAGTTCAATGTCAGATTTTTGTAGTTCCTTTGTATGAATTTAGGATGTTTTTTCTCTGCAGCTGCAAAATGCTATCTGTTGACAAACTAGTTGAAGTGCTACCAAAGCATCTTTCATGAGCTGACTGCATACATCTGAACAGATACATACCTCATTAATGTGCTATATTTCAAGCAAGAGAAAACAATGCATGTCGAGAGACTATAAACCACAAGTACAAATGATCCACGTCACCTGTGATGAATATAACCAGTGTTACATGAAAACATGATACATGGGCTCTCTTCTTGGAAAAGAAAGATAAAAAAGGAAAAGGAGAAGAGATGTGGGAGGGTTCCACTTTCTCATCTCTTTCTCTCTTCTGAAAGCTGATGGAGCCAAAGAGACTTTTCAGATTTTTTTTCCTCACTGCTGTGTATACAGGATGTGTTCCCCTCCCACCAGACCCCTGTCCTGCAGGAATATCAAAAGAAAGAGAGTTTGAATACAGATTACTCTCTAAATCCAGGATTAGGCTGATGGCTAAGGTGGAGAAAAAGAAGGAAGCAGAGGATCTGAGCATGGGCTTCTTGCCTGGTTATCTACTTCTGCATCCTTTCTGAGATGAAATTATGTGAAAAGATATTTTGGAAAGAGTCTGGATTCCCTCAGACCAGGAATTCAGAAGCCTGACCACAGGCAGAATTCCCTCCTCTCCCTCCACAACACAGAGAACCCAGCTTTGGTGAGCTGCTGATAACCAAAACATTTAACTAATTCTGCCGATTTTGGGTTAGGCAGTTAATTTAAGCCCTTTGTTGAAGCAAAGGTCAGGTAAGATATGGTTCTCTGTGCTTTGCTTGATTCTGTATGCTTTTCTGAATAAAAGAGCAATCTGTAATTTCGATAAGTTTCCAGTTTGCAAGTACATCCTGAAAGGTGCAAGTGAGAAAAACCCAACAGTTCATAAATTATTATTATACAAGGAATATACGACAAGCAATGCTCTCTGTATATTCATTAGCCCTTGCCTACTTTAGAAACTAAATCTTGAGAGATTTTATAATTCATGCCTTCATGCTCATCAAAACCTTTTTTATAGCAATCACTTTTGTGACAGATTCCCCCCTCCCTTCATTTGAAGTAAGCAGAGTTATGGAACAGTCACGCTACAAAAATACCTGCAAAGTAGCAGCTGCCCAGGAAAAGGCCTAGATATAATATGACTGCTGATTTTTGAACGGCTATGCATGCTGTGTATGCCTGGAAACATAACAAATGTGCATGGCTTGGCTTGTAGCACCTAATTTGCAATAATATTGAAGTCCCCCACAATAACTCATTTACTCTTATAATAAATATATAAAAAAAGACAAATTGCTACATCGAACATGCATTTTCTTCACTGCAAGTAGCTGCTACCCCAGGGAGAAAGCCCTGTGCTGCTAACTAATAGTAAATCCTTTGGAAAATCATGTGTCATAATGATGGACAACCAGGGAAAGGGTATTAAATAGATTTAGAGGTTAGATACTCTAACAAGAACAAAAGAGGCCTTTCGCAAGCTAGTACCAATCAGAGCTGCCTCATTGGTATGATTAGTACCAAGTCCAAAAAAAAGTTTTCATTAGAAGACAAGAGGGAAAATTTAATACAAAACCTTTCTAGGAAGATCAGTTTGGGACAGGTCAAGTCCCAAAAGATCAAGTAACTTTTGAGACATCATGGACTCTTCAAACTACATGCAGGCAGGGGTGATTTTGCTCCACCTTTTGTTTTATCCTTTAGTGCATCATTACTTGAAACACATCTAAGCCAGAATGCATTACAATTATATGATCCCAATAAAAAATGTTGACAGTCTGAAAACACATCTGATGGACAAAAAAGAGAAAATTTGCTTTATATGGAAACTGAGGCAATACACGGTAACACCATTACTTGCTTCACTTTAGAAAACTACTCATATGCACAAGTTTACCCACAAGGGTAATTTTTTGGCAGGAGGGAGATCTAACTATTTGTCTTCCGCAGAATTGTACAAAATGGAATGATCACATCCGGATCTAAACTTCAGATCCAGCCAGGATTTTGGCCTGAATGGATTTCCACCCCTACTTTCTAATTAGACTTGATACAATGGGGGTGTGGGAACTTCAATTCATCATAAATGTCTTGAGTTCATTTCATTTAGAATCAAGGAACAGCCCAGTCTTGACAGAAACAAAGGGAGAGAGTGTTTTAATTTGTATTTTTGTGGACTCCCTTATATCTTTCATATCTGCAGAACACCCAGCTGTTCTCTGACTGGCTCCAAGTTTCTTCCCCCGGAACATTTTTTATCATTTCTGATACATCAGCCCATAGTGATTTATTGCTATTTTGCGATCATTATCAGTTTACTATTTTAACCAATACACCATAAATCAAGAAGAAGAATGTTAGGTGGGACTTCATAGTGTAGCTTTCATTCATTACCTGCAAAGATCATAGCCATTTCATAAAAACCAATATCAGACAAAGAAGCTTATTGGCAAGTACCAGTGAAATTCATTTCATGCTTCAAAAGTTTGTGATTGGCCTGGTAAGAAAAAACCCTCAATTGTTGGAAATAATCTTTTCCTTTAAACCAACAAACACCAAGACTGAGCTATGTCAATTGTCTGCTGCACTTTCTACTCAAATGCAATGGAGACTATTCCATATCTGCCCTTGTAAAACCCACTGTGCTTACTATTCATGAACTGCTGGAGGGAGAGAGATACATAAAACTGAGGTTTCCAATACATTATGCTTGCTGCACCAGAGAGCTGTGGCATTCTGAAACCAGACTCTGGGAAAGTCAGCTGAATACTTGGCGTAATGTTTCACACTCGCATGAGGGATAGTCATAAGGGGAATGACATAAGGACTATCAGTTTGGAAGTCGACTCAAGATCAAAACCAAAAACCTTCCCCACATAATTTTGTGGAGAACACTGAATGAACTGGGCCAAATTCCCATCATTAGTGTTTGTCATTCCTGGATGTCTGCTGTCCTACTTAGTACTGGGCTCTTCTCTAAACTGCTGGGAAATTTCTCAGGCTACTTTTAGATACCTCCTCTCTCCACTCACTTCTCACAACACGAGTGTTATAAATCACTGTTCAGTGTCTTGACATAATGGCCTATTAGCAATATGCATTCTCTGATTGAGTCAGACCTTGTGCCAACCTTTTTTGTCCCAAACGGAAGACTCACTCCTAGATTTTTTTTCAATCTTGCACAAGTCTAACTTCTTGAATAAATCTATCTTTACTAATCACAGAGTCTCAAAATCGAGCATTTATCCTCTTAGTTGTCTCTGTTGGAGAAGTATTGGTGGGGCTGTGAGTCCTACCAGGAAACTATTGGGGTGTTCTGTTTGACTGGCAGTAACCTCTCTCCCTTACTGTGCCCAGGGAGCTATGGGCATGGCTCGGAAGACAGCACTACTCCCAGCCCTCTTCCCTGTATCTGGTGTGGACAAGACTGCTTCACTTTGTGGAGGAAGGCACTGCATTAACATGAGTGGTGCTGTTTAACTGGCCTTCAGGGCCAGAGAAAATGTCCTGCCCTGATTTTGTCACCTGTACAAATGCAACCAGGGACAGTAAAGACAAGGTTCATCTCTCGTGCATGTAATTTTTGTTAACTCCCCTTCATCTGTGGAAAGCACCTTCCAAAAGTAATTGCCCCAACCATTTTACAATCCATCCTCCATATTAGATGAAGAACCCTCCGGGTGGGCATTTCTATGCCAGTGGCTTAACTGGTTTAGCATAGACGGTGTATCACACTTGAGGTCAGGTCAAGTTAATTTATCTATGTTGTATCAAGTGACATAACTAACTGTCAGATGACTAACCTAGCAGAACAAACTGTGGAGGCAGCAGGCACTGAGCTTTGCTCTTCCAAAATCACTAGCTGAGCTCTTAACCAGGACAGCTGCCTTCTCCCAGAAGGAGGAGCCTGGATCCACAGCTGCATTTGGGCATGGGCCTGGGAGCAGCTCGGTGTCTTGGTGGACATGAGTAGAAGGTCAGTGAGTGGGAGATCTGCTCTCCAGCCCATCTCTGAATGTCACCTGACTGGAAGCTCCTCTGCAAGGGGGTCTCCTTTGTACTACAGATACACTGGGAGGTCTCATTAGTTGCATGTTGGGGAAGTGCTTGGAGAACTGACATGCACAACTTTTAAAGTTCCCTTCCTGTTTTCTTCTTTTCCAAAGAGAATAGGCTCAGCTGCCTCCTTCTTAGCCTCCTTTCCATAGTCAGACTCTCAGGAGCACGCATCAAACTTGGGTTGCACAGAAAGCACAAACAAACACTGCTAATTTACACTTTAAGAGGCAGAAAAGAAACCTTTCCCTTCGACTTACCATTTGTTACACAAATGCCATTCACCCTGTCACAGTTACTGGGAGAAAGCCACTGAACTGAAGCTGTAGAGCTCCTGCACAAGGCTTCTTGTAGTAGCGCATGGACTGAACATCAAGTGGACGGCTGTGCACAAAGGTGTGGTTACCATGAATCATTTATTACCCCAGCTAAAGCTTTAGGAACAACATTCACTAATGTAAAAGATAACTTGACTCTGGGAATACTGCTGTCATGCTGGCTGCATATTTTACAAGGAGAAAAGATTCCTTTAGGTCTGTTTGTTGCATTAACCCTTTCAAGCCTTCACTTTTACTGCAAGAATAGTTTGATCTTTTATTTTCCTTGCAAGTAGAGAATAACAAACAGCACCCCAAGTTTTTATTTAAGTTTCTACATGGTATACCCACCATTTGAAAGGACCTGAGGAGCCGGAAAAAATGCTGGAAAAGAAAGCTATCACCAAAACCAGGAGCAGCGTATCTATTTCTGAATGTAGCTGGTTGTGCAGCTACCTTTAAAATATTTGAACCACACTGAATGATTATAAGTAATAATACTGGAAATAGCATGTTCTGTCCTCTGTAGATCACCAGAACATAACTTCAGCCAAAATTTATCTAAAGGCAAGTGTAAATGCATAGTAAGAAAAATTTACCTTATTCAAAAAAAGCTGTTACATTAATGATTCTCAAAGATGCTCAAGAATATTTTCTTAATCACTCCTGATTAGTGGTTTGATGTAGAGAAGAAACTTGCACAGAAGTTAGCGCACCAGCATGGCACAGGGGCGCACACCACACCTTACCAATGGAAGACCACTGCCAAACACAATAATTTACACTCTTCTGCATACAGAGAGCAGCCAGTTAACTTCAATCTGAATGACCTCTGCTATACATTAAGAACACATGAGACAACTCCAGCTACATGTCTCTTTCTGACAGCTTGCATCAGGATTAATGCTGGATGGTTAACTATCTCCATATAGAGCAAAGAGCCTACAAATTTAAACACGTACTACACACAACACAACAGGCAAGATAAATTATGCCTGTTCTGCCTCTAGTTGCAACTTTGTGGCCCTCCAAGAGGCCCAGTTATTGTCACAGATGCTTCTGGAAGCTGGGGCATTTACTTACAGTTCTTTGGCCCACAGAAGTAGCACAAAGTATGACAGAGGAGCCCCTCTCGCTGCTCTTCACGGCTTCTTCTAGCAATAACAGGAAACAAATAAACCCAAAAAATATAATTCATCAAACTTGTGCAGGGAGAAGAGCCTGGGCTGGGCTTTTTAAGCTGTCTTAAACACTCTTTAAACTAGGCTAAATAGTCTTCAAGTATTTAATCCCATTCAGCTATGTTAATCCATATTTCTCCTCCCCCTGTGGAAGCATCTCACCGGAGGTATGCAAGGTCAGCAAGTGACAGGCACACTGTGGGTACAGCCTGCACCTGGGGTGCTGGAGTCAGGAGCCGCTGGGTGTGAAGGGTCCCTGAAGCACAAGCATCCGCTTCTGCTCAAAGACATTTGGACTGACCAAGGACGCGAGGGTCACCTGTCCTCAACTTTCCCAGTGCTTGACACACACTTGACACACATCCTTCTGAACAGAATGGGTTTTTCTGACCACATTTGCTTAAAATAGGATTTTATTTTTAACATATATAGATGTGTATATTTGTATTTATATATACACCTATTGTATGATTCATGCTGTCAACATTTAAGAAAGGTCTGACACACAGCTCTTTGTTTTTCTTGGTGAGAATATTATTTTCTCCACCACACTATCTACCTTCTCAAACAGAATAACCCTTTTCTCAGCCACTAACCTGCCAGCCATGCAGCCTCTAAGGGACAGACCCTTAGAAACCTCTTTGTAGTGTCTAATTGTTGAGCACTGTTAACTAATTCCTTCTGCTCTGGGGCTATCTGTCCTATGCTAAAATACGCAGGCTTGGGCAGTGGGAAATTGGAGCTGCACATTCACCCAGGTGCCCTGCAGCACACTGGCAAGGAACACTGGCAAGCCAGTTTTCGTAAGACTAAGCAGGAGAAGACCCACAGTGAAGGTAACTCTTCCCTGGCAGAGTCCCTCCCCTCCCCCTGCAGCCACACCAAGCTCATTCCACACATCTATAATGAATCAGGCTCCAACTCATTAATAAAAAATGACAAGCCATCATCTCATTGAATCTTCCATGCTGGAACAGCATGCAGATAAAACCCCAAACTCTCTCTCCTCGATTCCTCTGTGGCCAGCAGCTAATGAGACTATGAGATGGACAGGACAAAGTGAGCTGCAATTGCACAGAACTTAACTTGTTAGAGAAGGGGAAATAACCTTTTCATTACAGTCATGAGACTTTAATTTTAATGCCTTTTCTTTTTTTTCTGTCCGGACTAATAAAAAGGTAGAATCAGAGGCACTGGCAGGGCCACTACCCAAGTCACGGAGTTGTAGGAGTGTCACAAGACACAAAGGAATTGAGTTTTGCTACAGTAATGAGCTGTTTGGTCCTCCAGACCCCAAGACAATGCAATTCAGAAGTGCAAGATTCCTAACTGTTAGCAAAAATCAAATACTATGAAGGTATAATAAAATAAACAGCCTAATGAGATTCACAGACACTGAAGTCTCCCTGGGGGGTTTGCTGGTCACTCTGAGTTACACACACTTAAATCATGCCTCCTAATCTTCTCTCCACCTCCAACATCTCTGATCCACTGATATGACGCTCACAAATGCTCAAATTAAACATTGTGTTTCCAAGCAAGGTGAGAAGTAATAAAGAGGGATCAACAAAAGGAAATGGTAAAGAACAAATTGCATTATCTACTTGGTATTAATAACTGCATCCAGCCCCATCCTTATTTAATAGTCTTGAATTACACAGCAGAGGAAATACAAATTGCAGATCACAATTTCATATATACAGCACCAACTTTATTCTGCATAACATCCTTCATGGAAACTACAGCCCAAAATGTTTTACACCATTAGACGGGATAAAAAACAGCAGAGAGGGAGAGAGGAGAACACAGCCAATTCCACAACACTGGGAAGGTAAAGTTTCCCACTGAGATATGGAAGAGGACAAGCAACAATGGGACAGGTCAGCAGTCTGATCAGCAGTGGGGAGACATAAGAGGTGATCCATGGAGACTGCATGATCAGCCAGGGTGTGCCTTGAAGAGGACATGATGTGTCCTCGCATTAACCCCCCCATTTCTAACGCCTGGCCCCAAGCTGCTGCATTTCCCTTCTAATTTTGGTTTTAATCCCTTTAATTTGCACACGATGAAGACCTCTTGTTACAGTGCTGTAGGTCTGTGGTTCAAACTTCACGGGTGGTTGCAAAGGAAACAGAAATATCATTTTTGGGCATAGTGAAACTGGGGTTTTCTGTTAAGAAAACAAAGACATTTTACTTTGAAAAACAAGGAAAAAATGGGTTTTCTTACTAGACAAATGGGAAAATCTGTTCAAGAACATCAAAAGAAATGCAAAAG
Source organism: Forpus xanthops (assembly GCA_032466535.1). Taxonomy (NCBI): domain Eukaryota; kingdom Metazoa; phylum Chordata; class Aves; order Psittaciformes; family Psittacidae; genus Forpus; species Forpus xanthops. The sequence continues at coordinate 25,466 of JASSUY010032698.1, read as the reverse complement.
TTTGGGCTGCTCAAGCTATATTGCTTTTATTAATACAAGCTTTAATTATATAATCACATATCATTGTTGTCCCCAGGGCCTTCATCTTAACCTTAAGGGAATTGCTTCAGACTAGAGCAGATATCTAAGAAGGTATATGAGGGAAGAAAGTCATTAGAGTGATACAAGCAGGAGGTACAACGCCGCACAAGCCATCAGAAGTGAAATATAACTAAGCACTGGTGGGCGGCTGGGATTTTTAGCTCTTGGGTGATATATAACATCAGATCATAGTTATTTGCCATGCGATCGTGCTATCTAAAGCTCCAGCAAAAACCATCTCTGCCCCACTCTTTGCATGTGATGTGAGGAGATGACCCAGTCCAAAAAGTCTGTAGTCTCAGCAGATGACAAAATAAAACTGAGATATGGGGTGGAGTAGAATCATGATAATGCTGAGATAATGAGAACTAGTGATAAAAAGCTATGGCTAAAACACGCCAGCTGCTCCCTCATTCTCAAGACCCTGGATCCCAGTTTAGCGATGCTACTGCTTATTCGATCTAGGCCAAATATATGGATGATTCAACAGGAAGGCCAGAAACTCTCAGCATCCTGAACATTTTCAGCTAGCCCACCCCTACAGCGGGAATAATGAAGTCAGTTTTACAAACAAAAGTTGTACATCTGCCAGTTCTGACTGCAGATTGCACATTCCTGCACCACTACCAGACAACGGAAAAAAAAGAGCATCATGTTGCACTAGGGTCAAGTAATCTTTTCTTTCTTTCCCTTGTGTGCTGTAGACAGAGTAAAATTATGTTTGCTCTCTGGAAAATGTTTGTTTGAATAATAATAATAATAGAAAAAAAAGCTCAGACCCTTCACATTTAAATTTAAAAAAATTGCTAAGAATTAAGATCATCTCTTCAGAGGAGGCTTTTTCTTTTTGACTGCGAAGACTTATGTTTTTTTGAGTGTGCAAAAATGCTGACTTGACAGTGTGAACTGCCCACGAAACTCCCTGTGGACCTCCCCCCCAGATAAAACAGACGATTTGAGGAGTACGAGCTTTCCCACAAAGCAGAAGGATGTCATCAAAATGGAGAGGTTAGGCACTTAAAATGCAGGCCGAATAACAATTCCTTTTCAATCTCACGCGCATACACAACAGGGTGTCCTTGCACAGACATTTAAAAACCAGGGGCTATAAACCAGTATCTCACACCACACATGGACAGCCTGGCTTCTACTTACCTTTACTAGGATTTTTTTCATCTGCAACTACTATTTGCAGCCTAAATTGATATCAGTAGATGCTCATGTACCCAAGAGTCGAGCCACTGAGGAACATCAGAACAACCAACAAGTGGATAAAGCTACTACTTAAAGGGGAAAGACGACTGCTGCTCCTGAACCCATGATAAATAAATGTTCCTTGAATTATGCCTTAATGAATGATTACCTGTGGGCAAGTGGTTGTGGAGGAGTTCCTAACCTCAGAACCCAAGACCAACACTTCCTCCCCAAAGCCAAGAGATGAATCCAGGTTTAACATCAAAGAAATTTGGCATAGGAATATTGGTGTCCAGGACCCAAAACACAGGGGGTCATATTAAAACGAGATTACATACATTCTTTTGTATATAAAAATATAGTGACTTTTTGCTGAAATGTTATTCATGACCATAATGTTGCAAAGCCAGTGAAGCTATAGGTGATTTGAGTTTTGTGGCTGTAAGAAAACATGCCACTGTAAGAAAACATCACTCCCATTGCACAGAGATGAAAATAGGAACACAAAGGATGGGGGGCTCTGAATTCCTCAGTGCTAATTTAACTAGCACTTCACTTCTTTCCTCCCCGCCCTTTGATGTTATTCGGGACTTAGTGTCATTCTTTTCAAGCTGTAGAAGAGCTGAACCATTGCTGCGTGCTTTAAGAAAATCCCAGCCCTAATGACTTGTTCAAAACAACTGGAGTAGTTTGTGACAGGCCGTATCTCTCTAGTCCCAGTCCAATGCTCTAATAGACAGATAAATAAATAAATCACTTTTATCTAAACCTGAGCAGTTTGTAGAGCTCCTGCAGCTGACCAGAGCAGTGAGGGAAGCCCACATCACTGTGAGCACGGGCATGCAGGCAGGGCTGCTCCACCAGGCATCCCCAGAAGCCATGCTGTACCCACCACAAACCAAGAAGACAAGGTCAGAGAGCCACTGACATGCATATGACACCAGAAACAATGGCTGTACCTCAGCCTGTGATGGGGAAAGGACTACACAAAGCTGTGGCAGAAGGGAGGTGGCAGATAAGCCGTGGAGGACGTACTCTGAGATCGCTCATCTCTACTGAGCTCTGCTCCCTGGTGCCAGCAGTGGTAGGAGCAAAGTCTGGGAGATATCACAGAGCTCAACAGTCCTATGTCACCATCAAACACATAGGCCAGCATAGGCTTTAAAGCAGCTGAAATACCATCCACCTGGCTGCCCGCACTTATTGCCTTGGAATTGTTTATTACTTTTGGTATGAGAATTACAAATGATTGTACACATCGAAGTGCCAAAAACTACATGAGGACTTGGGAGGCACAGAAACAACTTTTCTGTGAATGGGCCATCAGTCTGCAGTGTGGGATAAACTTGCAGGGGAGAAAGGAGAGAAGAAAAAAAGAGAAATCTCAGGCAATTTCCCCCCTACCTCACATCCTACACTACTGACACAAGGAGAGGGGAAAAAAGATCAAAATAAGAAAAAGAGAAAGAACAACCAGAGCTGCATTTTGTACACAGACTTCCTGGGTTGCAGCCTCTCGGACTCACTTACTTTACAAAATCAAGTTATCTGAATCTTAATGTGTTGTACAGCGGGAATTCAAAGCCCCATCTTTACCCACTAAACTTGATCTGAGGCTCAACTTGACAATGTTGATAAATATGTTGCACTGCATTATTCATGTCTTTTCCCTCGCCTTCCTCCTGCCTCTTCTTGGCAAGTGGCAGCTACTGCTGGTGCAAAGTTGTGAGCAGGGAGCAGAGAGACCTGCCCTGCACAAATACCTGCTGTAAATAAAAGATAAACAAGATATGTTGCATGGTGACATCTGCTTCTTCTCCTCCTCCTCCTTCTCCCTGTGCTGGAGCTCTCAGTACAGCAATCACTTGAGGCAGAGGGGGTCTGAGGAGGGGGCTTGCAGGCTCTGCAGCTGGAAGCCACCAAGCTAGGGTTTTGGCTGCAGCTGTATTGAATAAACCACTTGGATAAGGATAGAAAACACCCCAGTGCTAAAATATCTAAGAGCTGAAATTCTGCTGATGAGCATCAGGAGGAGATCAGTGGTTTACAATGTGAGCAACATTCCTTTAGCTACTCATCATCATCACAATCATCATTATAAATCTTGGCAAATATCAAAAAACATCCATTGTTTCTCTCCCTCATTTCTTTCCCCTCCAGATCTGCAGACTTAGTGACGAGGATATTCTGTTGCGGTTTAATCCTCAGTGGTTTATTCAGGCTACGTAGGGGACCACCTCTAATGAAGACAGTTTGCTGCAGCAGTACAATATGAGCAGTTGTACGCAGTGGCCAAATAGGGAGAACCAGTAACTTCTCTTCCATGCTGAAAAGGGGCTGAAACTTAGAGTTTCCAGATTCTTCCTCTGATGCTGTGACCGTAACCTCTCCAACCTGCTGTCTGCTCATTTATATACCACCACCACCACCACCAGCATGCCCCAAACAGGGGTTACGTGGTTTCAGTAAAGCTTCTCTGCTCAGCTGCACAGAAATAGCATCTCATCTATGGCCTTTCTGCCACACCATACATCTTGCTCCAACAGGCAAAGTCATTAAGTGCAAAAGAAAATTAGAATCAAGTCACATCTACACTTTCCCTGCATATAGTTAGGGATCCACAAAGATTTCAGGCTGCTTAAAGAAAAATCAACCATGAAAATGTATGCATGCACACACACAGTCAGAGTTTCTGCAGGGAGAAACTTTCATCCTGGTGAGCTGTACTGTCGTGCCGCAACTTAGTCATAACAACATCTGAGTTTTGAGTCTGCAATGCTGAGATGATGCCACATTACTGTTAAATGAGGCTATACTGCAAGAGTCACACACAAAAAAATATGTGCTGTGCTGTCAGGCTGTAACACTCAGGATACACTTGGACTTGCAGAGCAGTTGTGGGAAAAACCTAGAAAAGCAAAGGTGCAGCAAAGCTGCAGCAAAGTGCAACCCTTGATGCAATCTAAAACCTCCAGAACAGCGCAGTCCCGCTGAAAGGACATTCTCGTGTTCACCTTTTCAGATTGAGACATTTCAGCTGCACAATGGTTTGGAAGAAGCCAGAGGAAAAAGACTCCAGAAGTAACAGGACATCCCTGTAACCACTTTTAGTATCTTGAAGACTCCCTCTACCACATTTATTATGTTATTGTAACTAATACTCTGCGAGGCTGCCAATTCGATCCTTATTAAAACAAACTGTGTGCTCACCTCTCATAGGAACACTAGTGTCCAAATTCTGGGGAAAAAAACAGTATTTGGAAGGCTCTGCTGCTTGGGGCAAAGAGCTGTTTTTTATTTCTTTTTTGGGGGAGAGTTTTGCCAAATCAGGACTGTGAATGGTTTCCCCCATTTATAGCCTCCAGTCTTTATTAGGCTTGGGCTACAACATGTACCCAGCTCCACCTCCACCAGACCAAAACTGCTACTTTGCCTCTGAGTCATAGTAGGCAGAAATGTGTATCTTCATACCTGTTCTGAGATAAACTTTCCTTCAGTTCAGAGGCTGGTGATAAGCAAAGGATGAGATATGAGACTTCTGGAGCAGGGTACAGCAGCCGCTTGCTCCATGGACTCTCCGGTCTACACCATGGAGCTGGGGCACTGCAAGCCATGAAACTGGGGATGCCTAGGGCAAGTGACCCGCTCTACACCACTGACTGCTGTTTGCTTTCTGATCCCCAGGGCAAATGCACTGCTTTTATTCTTTTCTCAGGGGCAAGTATTCATCCATAGCTGCAAGCCGCCAGAACAGGCTGCCTTTGGTTTGGACAGCAAACTAAAGCGTGAAAGTTTGGCCTCAGGACAGGCTGGTTCTACACAGGGCTGGTGCAGTCTGGACTGCTGAAGTTCAACTGCTGCTGCTATCTGAACAACCAATTTAAAAGCTAAACTTAGGGAATATATTAGCTGGTAGTTGCTTAGTCATTAGATTTTTGCTTTCAGCTTATGTTCTTCTCACCCAGTTTTGCCTGAAGTCCCGGTTTCTCTGATCAGAAAATCTAGCTGGAGCTGTCATACTTGTCACTCACAGTGGATTCCAGAGCCCTTGCCAGGACAGAGCATGGGAGAGGGAGGTGCCTGCAACACAGAGCCCTGACTGAGACCTGCTTCATTCCCAAGCCAATCAGTGATGGAATCTCTGGGTGCTTGGCTGCAGGCCATCCCCTTATTAAATACAATTACAAAGTGCTGCTTTTTCCACCAGTTTAAGTTTGTACTTGTTAGATCAGGAAAAAAATACACATATTGAAATACATTTCTCCTGATCTGACATGTCCAAACATTATCTATGCACCCAAACACACGCACTCATACATAGAATCATAGAATAGTTAGGGTTGGAAAGGACCTTAAGATCATCTAGTTCCAACCCTCCTGACATGGGCAGGGACACCTCCCACTAAACCATGCCACTCAAGGTTATATCCAACCCGGCCTTGAACACTGCCAGCAATGGAGCATTCACAACATCCCTGGGCAACTCATTCCAGTGCCTCACCACACTTCCAGGAAAGAATTTGTTCCTCAGATCCAATCTAAACTTCGTCTGTTTAAGTTTGAAACCATTACCCCTTGTCCTATCACTACATTCCCTCATCAAGAGACTCTCCCCAGCACCCCTATAGGCCCCCTTCAGATATTGGAAGGCTGCTATGAGGTCTTCACATAGCCTTCTCTTCTCCAGGCTGAACAGCCCCACCTCTCTCATCCTATCTTCATACAGGAGGTGCTCCAGTCCCCTGATCATCCTCGTGGCCTTCCTCTGGACTTGTTCCAACATTTCCATGTCCTTTTTATGTTGAGGACACCAGAACTGTACAAAATACTTCAAGTGAGGTCTCAGGAGAGCAGAGTAGAGGGGCAGGATCACCTCCCTCGACCTGCTGGTCACACTTCTTTTGATACAGCCCAGGATACGGTTGGCTTTCTGGGCTGCAAGAGCACACTGCCGGCTCATGTTCATTTTCTCATCTACCAACACCCCCAATTCCTTCATATATTAGCCTACAATATACTGCCTTCCCCAGTGTTTAGACCCTGAAACCTGAGGATTTCCCCCTCAAGTTGTGTTTTATTTGGTCTAACTAATCATGCAGGTAATCAGTTACAATAAATGTACCCTGCAGAGCCCGGAAAAGGGAAGTATATTCAAGTACAAGGTATTTGTCAGTGTACTCCTCAGAGGTGGCTGGGAAACCAAGGAGCATGTGCCATCCCCTAGGCACTTCTGTCTGAACTTGGATGCTCTTCTCTGTACAAAACATCATCCCATACTGGGAACAGTCCTGCTAAATCAATACAGATATTCAGAAAGTAATTAGTCAGAGAGTGCGGAGATCTGAATGCCCTCCTTTATAAACATTAGCTAGTTAATTTTCAAAGTGTCCCTACGGAGACAGACAAATATGATGACCATTATCTAAACCATATGACAAGAATGTTACTATTATTAAATCCAGAGCCTGAAAAAGAATGGGAAAAGCCCCACCAAAGAGACATACATCTACCTATATGTATTAGACTACATTAGACTACCCCTACAGTTTAAATATCCTCTTAGCAAAACTCACAGATGAACATTTACTTTACAAATGCCAAAAAAATCTTTAAACATGGTACCAAAAAATCTTACACTCTTTTAATGTACATGAACTTTATTTGCAGTCGTCAGCATCCTCTTGTCTTCTCCTCCTTCCCCCTGAGCGCTTCTTGTGGAAGGAGACTGTTAGCATACTGAAACAGCCCTTGAAAGACTTTGAAAGCCTGTTGTGGTGCTCCGAGGGCTCCCTCTGTGCTATGTAAAAGCCACATAAAACAGAGCAGCAGTACCTTTGCGGCAAGGCTTGGCATATCTCTGTGTACTGAATCAACATAATTATTTAGCATCTATCTCTCCCCATGTGATTTCTTTATCATGCTATTGAGCTGCAAAGAATGAAAACCATGAAGAACTGATCATCCATGCATCCTTCCTCCTGAGTTATTTTTTTAAGTTAAAAATTTCTTGGTCGTGACAGAGGCAATCTGAAAATTGGAAACTGTGAGCCTTGGAAAAAGCACAGCCAGAAGCAAAGACAGCTGTCGAAGTCTCAACTTGGAAAAAGAAAAGGAAATTGGGATGGTCATCTGTAACAGACCATTCACTACTGCTTCCAAACGTAACAGATTTTGACACATGGCTCCTCAGGGGAACCTCTTGCCATAAGAAATTAGTGTGGACAAGAATTTAGAAAAAGTAACGAAAAACCTAAGCATCTGTACAGGTAACAACACTGACAAACAATAAATAACCACGTTAAAGGATGAGCTTGGGAAAGAAGTTGAATACTCCACTGCTTCTGAGACAAGTTCTTATGCATCTCTTTTCTTAAGGAGATAGTTCAATATAGCAGGCAGCTGACCTGCTGAACCATGCTTTTCTAAGCCTTAGAAGAACCGGAAAAATGAGGAAATTGCATCCTGTGAAAAGTGAGGAGTTTTATAGTGGAGAGATGCCTAAGAGGAAATCACTGTTCCAAAGAGATCAATAAATGAAAACAGAGATCTCACACTGACAACTGCAAAAGCTCCTTCACAGCCATCCTCTTCCAATCATTCTCTCATAATCAGAGAACAGAGGACGTATCAAAACAATTTTGCTACCAGTAAGAAAAGTACCTGAACAGAACAATTGGCAAGTTGCATTTTTGAACTTACAATGAAAATCTCATGAGGCAACTCCTCTATGGCAGGCCAAGTGTATTTTTCCTTATAAAAATACTAACTGTGCATGTGTAAAGGTCAACAATCTAGGTGTATTCTCTGTATCAAGAGCCCCGTGCACAAATGGTGAACTCTTCGCAACACAAGATTCTTTTGCAGCTATTAAATGCAAATGGTTACTATGTGACCTCCCATAGAAATCAAATGAATAAAATAAAAATAGTTTCACATGTGCATAATATGGCATACAGATGCTCCTTATACAACATGAAGAGCCGTTACAGTATAACTCATCTGCGATGATAATCACTTCTTTCTTAAGGGCTGGAATCCCGAGCAGGAGTGCACATGTAATTGCATGCCTGCTTTTGCATATGCAACTGCTGTCGCTGCAAGCATAAATTAAATATGCATATTGCTACATAAAAACCTAGTCATTTACAGATGTGAATTTCTCTCAAACTCTTTCCAACTTCTCAATTATCTGACTGGACTTCTGGCTTGGGGCTAACAGAGTCCCCTTATATGCTCTCCATTTATTTACTGCATTCCAAGCATGTAAGAAGAAGGAAACACCCATACATAACTGCAAGCACCCCTACAAAATTGCGAAAGTGAACAGCAAAATCAGCCAGAGCCTTATAGCATTTATTTTTCACACTGCCATCCCTATTGAGTCCAAATTTTGTGCTCATATTCAACTTTAAGGATATGCTTAAATATCACTGAACTTAAGTGAGGACAACAGCAAAGTGCACTGGAAGTACAGCACTGATGCTTATGGGGTAGGGATGCAACTTGGTGGAGAAAGTGCTTGGAGCCATACAGACAAGGAGCAAGGGGAAGCAGGATTACCTGCAGACAGCAAAGCACAGCCCTACCCCCACCCTCTAAAAGATCAATGGTAGGCTTTACCCACATCTCTGCCCTGCTGGGCACTAGGAATGGGGCTGCAGTCATCTCCTCAAGCCAGCTTGCAAACCAGAAAACTCCAGTTTCAAATGTGTGGGGTCTGGGCAGCCCCCAAAGAGGTGAAAAATCTTTGGAGAAAACAGCGGTAAAGAGCAAGACAAATATGACCTTGAGGAGCCCTGCTAATAGCAAGAAAGTTCCTCCACAACAAACAGACAAACTTTCTGCTCCCACTTTAAGGCTGAAATGCTTCAGACTGGTTCTTCTTCTAACTTGTTAGCTCCTCCTGGTCTGACATCAAGTATGCCAACAGCATGGAGCAGGACTGCTGGTCAGTGCACATACATACATACACATACACACATGGAGCTCCGGCAAAACATTTCCAGTGGAAAAAAAAAATAAAGGCAGAATCTCTCCCTCTCTTTTTAACGTAGTGTAAAAGACATGCATAATACTGCATATTTAATTGCACTTAAAAAAATCACCTATTGGATGTGCTGCCTAAAAAAGAAGGGAGAACAAAGCTGTTCATGCCTTTAAGTAATGGAATGCTGAGAAATAGTGCTAAACAAAATTTGCTGATACATTGTTGCCAAAAAGGCAATAATGATAAGTCCGCTGTAAAGAATAAAATGTCTGTTTGCAGGAGAGAAATGGAAGAATCTGTGTTCTGAATTCCACTGGAAGCATTTGAAATCCCACCCTTTAAACAGCATAGTTCGGTGCCAAACTTCACAAATCTGCTAGTAACCACTTGTAAAATTATCTGAGAATCAAACAAGCAACAAGTTTTGCTACCCATGGATGTTGACTGTAATGAAGATAAGTATGAAAAATAAGAATAACAAAGATTACATGAATGTTTAATTATTGTTTTCTTACCACCCTTCCTTAACCAGTGTTGTAAGGTCAGGATGTCCTTCCAGCATTCACTAGGTCTGAAATACAGAAGCAGTTTCTGCTGAGGAAAAGGATTTGCAAGTCCTTGGTTTTCTTCATGGATTTGCCAAAATAAGTTTTAACAAAGAGCAGCTTTTCAGCTTCCCGCTCTTATTTATGTGCAGAACATGAACATTCCTCTACCTCAAAGGACTTGATTTGCTAAATCACTTTGAAATCCTCAAAAGCTACTATAAAACCAGTTATCTTAACTGAGATCGCGACAGGAAAAAGGGTATAGCAGGAACCCTACTGCGTGAGTTTGATAGGACCATGTGTGTGACCTCCATAGTACGACAGGGGATTTAGTGTCTCAGGGCTTCACTCTCAAAGAGGTCAGTCTGACTGCCCATCAGCAGCACTGAATCATTTCGGTTTGATTTTTTTTTAAGTAACGGTAAAAAGTGGAAAAAAAAATAATTGCAACAAAGCAATCATACCAAAAATCATTTGGAACTATAGAAATAATATTTTAATAACTGGGAAGTAAGGGAAATCCACTTTGTAGCTTAACCGGATCAGTTCCATCTGTTATTTTAAGGGTTGAAGCCTGAACTGAGAAATCTGTGTCACACAGAGGCCGGCAGGTTTGTGAACTCTATCGGGAGTGCTTACCAGAGTTGGTCTTAATCGTTTTCCAAGGCACAAAGCCGAGATCAAGATGAATCTGTTTCCCACATTGTTTCCTCCCAACAGGGTTGGGTTTCAGATTTGCCTGGATTAGAGTAAAGCCACCGGAATTCCCCACCTGGACATTAAGAAGGTTGGAGGCCTTGATTTCAAAGGCAAATGGTATGCAGTAATTCCAGCCTGGCCCCACGGGACTACAACTTTCATTTCTAATCAGTGAATTGTCTTTGCTTTGTGCAAAACATTTTTTTTTTAAGAGGAGGAGGGAGACTTTATTACATCTTCCCCTTTACTATCATTTGCTTTCTGAACCAACATATTTTTAGCCTAAGTACTAATGAATTAAAAGCAGAATCATTAGTTCACCTTTTCCAGAGAAATTAATAACAGGGCTGAGATTTTTAAATCCCATACTGTTCTCTGCCTCACCCTGAATTTGCTCATGTTCTTTTTTCACATTATCATCTTGTGCTCAATGTCTGTGCTGAGCTGTGCTTTAGTCTCACTGTACATTCCAATGGCAATGACCAGAACCTTAACCATCTGCACCTTTATCCTATCACTGCATTTACCCAAAGGTACAGACCTACTTCAGCTCAAGGTCAGAGCTTCTCAAAAGCCTCCTTGGTTAAAGAGAAGAATGGGGACAATTCTCTCGCAAAGCCAAAAATGTTGCAGTATGCATAAATCCCTGCGCAGAACCCTTTTCCCTCGTAGATAGGCTCAGACTAGACCAGCCACCTGGTATTTGATTGGCAAAGCCTTGTTTGTCCTCAGCTCCCTGGCAGGGGAGCTGGTACCTTTCCTCTGTAACCTGCTCTACCCTTCTGAAGTCCTGAGCACAGACAGATGCACTGGCAAAAAAAAAAAACCCAAACAAACAAAAAAAACCCCAACAAATTAAAAACAAAGAAAAGAGTGAGGAGGAAAATATCATTTTCCTGTGTAGTCTGTGCTGGGGAGAGATTTTTAGCTGCAGGAGGAGCCTTCTGCTGTTATATACTGTGATCTCCACTGGAGTAGTTTGTTGACACAGAGGAGGCTGGAGAGGCCTCTCTGAAATAACACAAATGCCAAGCTTCAACTAACAGGGATTTTCTTTCAGCAGTCCTCCCATGAGATGAAAGGGGGTTGCACCATACCAACAATACCAAATCCATGTTTCTGCCACCATTCTGGATCAGCAAAATGCCCTGATATAAGCATGTCCCATGAGAGATGGGGACACGGTCTGGAAAAGTCCAATTGCTTGTCTTGGCAAACTCTAGCCTATCTCAATGTTTTATCCATTGAGATCCAGCTTCCATTAGCTCCCCAAGAAGGATTATCCTGCCAAAAAAATTCTTGTTCCCTTTTCCGGTCAGTGATGTTCAACTCATTTTAATAGACTTCATAGGAAAAGCTTTGATTTTGACCCCTGTAAAGAATTGCTTCTGATTATAGAAACAAAAGCAAAGGCAAGAACAGCATTTGCATCACCCACATGGCTGGGAGGAATATTCAAACTTTATCAACTTGAATCTGGAGGACAGAGATGGTTACACAAGTTATCTCAGATGAGCCCAGGATAAAACCTTTTCATTTCCCTCTGCTGAAGGTCAGGCACTGCTGGCTCACTGTCGGGCAGAGGCAGCAGGGCTTGGCGTAGCTGGTGGAGTTACCACTTTCACAACTGCCCCTGCTTTGCATTGAATCAAGTTATCCATTATCAATCCACTCCTGAGGCTCAACAATTTACAACAGGCATCACCCAGCTCCATCTGCCTAAACCATCACTCTCTCAAGTGCAGCACTTCAGGATGCTGATGACAGACAAACTGCTTGGGCAGTTGCACAGCAGTGCAAAGGAAGCAACCAGCCAGCCATGCTCCACTCACCAGCTGCCCCAAGCTGTTCTAACCAGAGCTTTCATTCACCTTGCAGGTTAAGAAAACAACTCCTGAAGCTAACATGAGAAAGCATCCATTTCCCTTGTTTGGTTCCAAACAGCAGTCCTGTTTCATATCCATGAGGGCAATGAGACTTTAAACAAAATGCAGGACTGGATGTTATTACATACCAATGTAATACTGCAATTTGGAGAAAATTTCACATTCACAGAAAAAGAACCACCATGCCCCTGGATTTAGAACAATAACCGAAAACAAAAACCACTGACTGCTTGTTCAGAAAGTCCAGGGGTTCTCCTCATTAGACTCAGCCCTCTGTGAAATGCCATAAAACAGAGCAACAAACCAAAGTGCTAAATAAACAATCAAATATCAACCCACAATCAAAAAAAAAATTAAAAAAATCTTTACAATCTCTGTATGATGATGCTTGAAAGTTTTTGTAAGAACACATTTCTATCTATCTGAGAGCATATGTTTTCAATACAGACATATTTGGGCCTGCACGTTGCTATTTTAGTGCTAACACTTACAAGCTTTTTTGCTGAAGGCAACTTTAAAGACATTTTGTCAGTGGCCAAGTCCAGCTCCCATTGAAGTTAACTGGAAGACTCCCACTGACCTCAATAGGAAACAGCTCAGACAACCAGGGCTGGAGTTGGACCTGCCAAAATTCAGTGAAATGCCACAAGTTGAGGACACAGCTTTTGGAGCAAACTGAGTAAGCCCAGAAAGAGATCACCACCATAAGATATAACAGGAGGATGTCCATTAATAAATATATTAGGATCTGGTGCTATGTAATTTCTTCCCTGTCTGTGCCAGCGTAACACATTCACTCCCATGCTACTGCTCCCCATCAGGTTTGGCCAACAAGACGGTTTGTGGGGCTGTGCACTATTGCTTGTGCACACTGAACCTGAATGTGAAAAGATAAATAGATAAAAGAGAAAAAAAGTACAGAGAAGAAAGGATGTTTTCAGCAATCCAGAGTAATCTTGTTGAAATTACAAGAATTATTCAGAAAGTCAAGCACAGATAAAAGTGCTTGGAGAATCCCAGCTTTGCCCTCTTCTTTCAGATAATTTCCCTCTACTTCATAACAACTAAGAAAACTTTGTTTAATAGCTTCTAATACTGCTACCATGACTGTAAGTGTGCTTCCCTCATTTGAGTGAGGAAAGAGCTTGAAAAAATTCCTTGCAGACAGTTTTTTTTCCTCTTTTTCTTGTTATAAAGTCTACACATGCTACAAAGGCACAAGGGATGGAAAAAGTATTTAATTAGTATTTCCAGAAATATCCTCGCCTAACCAATAATGAGGTCATGCCAGATCATAATCCTCCTCAAATACAAGAGACAAAGTGATTTCCTTTCATACAACATCCTTTTTTTGGGAGCAGCATCGAAAGCTTTTCTGTGGTTTCAAAGGGAAAATAAAATTAAGTCAGTCTGAGCAGGGGAAGTCCAGGAACACCTAATACATTTTCCTGCGAGATTAATTTGGCATGCCATACCTCAGTGAAGACACGGGTGAGATTTCATACAATCAGGAAGCTTTCTTTTAAAGAAAATAGGAGAAAAAAAATATACACAAGAAAAAACAGCCCTCAAAAAAAAAAAAACCCACAAAATCCCCAAATCACAGCTCCAATCTCCATGTGCCCAACTGAACCCCTTTGAACTGTGTGCTCAGAAAGATTTCTCTTAAATCAGAGATGTGTTTGGGCTGCCTGTGTTTTCTGTCCTTCCTACCTGCAGGAACTTAACCTGACTCCTGGGTGAACCCTGGAAAACAAGGAGCACTGTGGATGCTGCAGGTCCAGTGGCCCAGGAGTTGGCTGTTGTTGCCAGGGCTTGACTTGCATCAAAGTGGCGCTGACAGCAGATACAGCTGTGAAACCCATCTTCACATTACAAGGACACCCCTCCTCCCATAGTGCTTCCAGCAGCCGTGGCACTGCCGGATGTTGAAGGCACTCCAAAAAAAAACCAGACTTTTCCTCATGTGGTCCCTCCTGGATATGGCACATGGAAGAGTAGAGGCTCTCAAGCTCAGGAAATACTGAGATCACATAGCCTGTTCGCCTTACAACACATTTCACAGGTTTTCATGATGTATCTCTGCAACAAGCCCAATAGCTTGAACACGGCAAAAATACTAACTTGGAGAAAAGCTTCCAATCTTGTCCTGATGAAGACATCAAGAGCTTGACGAAACCCCTGCCAGCTCCCATAGTGGCTTACCCCAATAATTATTCAACTTGACTGTTATATTCAGGCAGAGAGCAAAGCTCAGGTGGACTCCTGAGTTTTGTTTGCAGCTGGTGATGGTTCATCAGCTTTTCCCCACTGGAATGAGGGGCTACAGAGTACAAAGCATTTTCTTTCTTTTAATATTCTGAAATGGAAGTAAATCAGAAACAGGACATTATCTGCTGAATTTGCCCTCCTCTGCAAACACAATCATGTGTTATTTCACTATAGAAATGACTGGGCAAAGCTGATTTACTGAGCACTCACATGAAGCCAGTGGTTCTCCACTCCTCTCTCCCATCCCCCCAAGTTTATTGTTGAGTTCTTGGAATATCAAGTACAGAGTGTGAAATAATTTAATGGTGGGGGGATTTTTCACCCTCCTTCTCTATCCCAATATGACTAAATTTATTGATTTTGGATTGCTGTAAATTATAATGTAATTATCCTGCTGCACAAGCAGCTTCCGATTCCAGAAATTAAAAAGCAATTCAGGTAAATGATCTTTAGCTATCATGGTGCATCCCTGCAGAACTCATTAAGTTAGGGATCAGACAGCACACCAAAACTCTTACAAGGTGGGTGACATTGAAAACTATCATGTCTGAAAATACAGAACTTCCTTAGGAAGGCAATAAGGGTAAAGCTGCTGGTGAGGCATTCTTTTTCTTTCCTGATGACTTTGAAATGCTATCAACTTGTACATCTCCCAGGATTTCTAAAATGCTCACTTACTGACCCTTTTTAAAATAAACACCCTTCCTTTGAGATGAGAATGCCGTTAGGAGGGAAAATTTAAGAAATTGACAACTTCACACTGCCACCCATAGAACTTCATTATTTGATCCCATTGGATCTCAGGTGGAAAAACAGCTCACACAAGTTGGAGTCAGCAAGTACGTTCTGAGGCTGGAGGCTGCCAAGTGGCACAGAAGAAAGCTCATACCAGATTTCTAGTCAGCTAAGGTTAATTTTCCAGCTTTTTCTGAAGAAAGCTCTATCTGGTGGAATCTCTAAAAGATTAATCACTGACTGGCAGCAGTCATAGAAGATATTTTGCCATATATGCCCTTTGCCAGTACAACTGCTCTCAATCCCTCTGTCCTGCCCAAAAGTTTTGCCTCCTAAAACTGCCTGCTCCCAATTCAATCAGTTAAGGCTGTTGTGATGCTGCAAAGCAGCCATCATCAGGCTTCACACTGAAGGCGGCTACAGTCCTTGGCAGATGAAAGGATACGTGTGTGCGTAGTTTGCACATCATTAAGTTCGTAAAATGCTTTGAGGATGAAATGTGCTACACAAATATAACAGGTTATTAAATTCCTTGGTGCCATTTCCTACATCTAAGTCTGCAGTGCTCTTCGATGGATTGTGCCCAAATCTGCTACTGCTTTTAGCTGCCTGGCTTTTTTATCTTTTCCCTTTCCCCAGGAGGTTTGATGTTACCTATAGAGCTGATGACTCCACACCTGGTCAGCCCCAACAGCTGCTGTGCATGGGGAGTCCCACCGGCTTGCACGCCGCATGTATGCAGCCTCTCAACTCATGTTCTCTGAAAGCAGAGGCTGCCGGACTTGAAAAAACCCTCTTGTTCACCCCGCTCTTCCCTAACACAGCCCTTGATTAAAACTGAAGGCAGCTACTGCTTTTGAGTAGGACAGTGCAGATCCTTGGGATATTAGCCAAACACCACAGAGATTTATAAACTTGTCAGCGTGGCCAGGGTACTCAGAAAAGCAGCCAAAGCCTTCAGTTTAAAAATCCCCTACACCATCATAAATCTCAATTTTATCTGCAAGTTCTTCTCACTGTGAAAGTTCACTAGTTCTATTATTTCACTTCTAGTAAGTACCATGTCCTAATATGGACATTTTTGCTGCATTCAGCTGAATTCTGAAGATATACGACATACCCCAGTAGTCTTTTCTCCTGTTAAAAACAATCTATTAATGCAGAGTCTCATGAAAGCCCAAATCATAATATCTGGTTTCTGTTTCTAGCAGAGGGCTCAGTAATCCCTCTCCCGATCTCACCAACACGATTACACAAGCCGTACAGCAGGAGCATGGGACATCAGTGCAAATCTCCGTTCTTTTTTGGGATGCATGCATACTTTTCAAATTTCCTAAAAGGAGACATTATTTGGTTTTGGCGACGCATCTGAAACCACTCTCAGGCCACACACAAGTTACCGAGTAAGCAGATGACATCCTCCTCTCAAACCCTTACTGACACAGATTTTGAAAACACGTACTTCAACCACTTCAGCAAATTGTTTCCTCGGTGCATCGGCACTGGGAGCCCAGTGCCTCCACTCCCTCCTCCTCCTCACTCCCCGTTGGCTGCTTACAGCAAGAAAGGCATTAATGCTGGACTGAATACGATCCAGTTCTTTTGTATAGATTTAGACCGTATAATTTGACCATTGGCAATTTTATTGCCCTGATTTATATGAAGCTTTGCAGGGGGTTGGTGGGTTTTTTTGGTGTTTTTTTTTGGTTTGGTTTTTTTTGGGTGGAGAGGGATGTTCCTTTTTTCAGTAAGAAAGCAAGATTCATAGAAATCCTTTCCCTGCTCCAGCCTGAGGACAAGCTCTGGGATCTCCAGGGCTTCTCACAGGGGCTCCCTCTCACCTCACTATGGTTTTGGAAGGGGATGCACACACTTCAGGAGCTGGTTAAAGCTTTTCCTCAAGCACAAATCCTCACCATGGCACTCACTGTGTGTGTCACACACTTGCCTTGCCCAAGGATGGTCCAAATGATGTCTGGGATGAATGATGTTGCCACTCCCCTTACCCACCGGTGTGATACCCTGACAGAAACCTCAGCATCTCTCCCTCCCTTGACCACTAACCATCCAGAAAATCTCATAGGACAGACAGTAAAAGGCATCTTTGACCAAGCCACCACTTTTGCAACCCAGACAGCAGGGGACAAAAATTCAGCCAGATCTGCCATGGAGCTGAGGGAGATGTGGCTGTAGGGACAGGCATGCTGCTACCAACCATATGCATTCCCAGGGCATACTAAACCTGGGATCCGTATTAGTATTCTCCAGCAGGCATCTGGCGGGTATTAAATACCAGCCTCCTCAGCGAATTTGTTACCACCTCATGCTTGATTGGGTGAATATAAGTGAGAGCCGTGCTTGTGTCTGCTACCTGAATAGCTAGATGAAGTCTATCTGAAACATGCCAAGACCCCATATCTGTATTACCATATCAATTTCCTGAATGAAAATCCTGTCTGTATTTAATTTAATCTGTCCTCTGTCTCATTACACGACCAGAACATGTTGTACTAACTACAAAGACAGGTCAGTATGTGACTCAAAACCTGATTTCAGTTACTTACCTAAGGGATTACTGCCTGGATGAGCACCATGTTTCAAAATAACAAAGTCCACTAATGGTCCTTCTCTGTCACTGGCATGTGAAGAGCTAATTTTGCACTGGGCCAAGGGATCATCAGAAATCCAGTCATTTCATCTTGATGACCTCATCTTCACAACAAACATGGACTGTGTTCTAGCTGCTCTCTGTTTTGTCTTTTTCTACACCCAGCTTCTATGGAACCATAGCTCTTCTGTTCAAATACTTCATGACTTTTCCTTTTGCTACCAAGTTCCCTTGAAGAGCTAATAAAATAGCTTTTTTTTTGGCTCAAACCCTGCTGTTACACCTCTGTTACAGCAGCTTGTCAAAGGCTTTCCAATTCCTCTACACGGCTAAGCCTTCCTCCCATGCCTCTGGCCCAGGCTACCTCTGCTGCTCTGAAAATCATCTTATCTGAGCAAACACTTTAGACCGTAATCCACCAATGGTTTCCATGAAGGACTCTGAACTTGTCCCTACCACTTTGAGACTGCTGGCACCTTGTTTCTTACCCCATCTAGAAATAATTTTGCAAAGCAGAAATTACATCCTCCCCAGTTATGGGTTCACACAGTGCTGATCAAGATCTGCAAGATTTTTTACCTCACTTAAGAGCATAATGATTGTACAGAAAAAGTATCTCAAAATTACATGCAAAACTGTTACCAGAAAACTCACAGGTGACATGAGCCACCACACACTTCATGTGCCCTGAGAAGCAGATCAGTAATGCTGGGCTTGCAGATCTGCATCCTTTGTTAGCATCTGAAGAAACACCATTCCTCTTTTGTGGTATCTAGAACCATGGCATTGAAGAGCAAATTCCCTCTTCTGCTCAGCTTTAGTTGGCTGACATAGCCTTCAAATTCCCACTGTGTCTAAGCATGGTTTGGGCCACCAGCCCTGTACCTCACAAAACACAAGGTTAAGTGAACAAAATACAGGAGGACATTTCTATTCTGCCCTCAGGACTTAACTACTGGAGGTTTTGAAGTTGCAAAGGAATAGTTTTTCATTTGGGTCACAGAAAGGAAGAATAAACTAAAACCATCTTTACAAGAGACACTGCAGATACAGACAGTGAGGAAAGGCCCTTTGGGCTGATACTTAGAGAAGCTAATTTCTATCCTCATTCACGTGCTACAGAGGTTAAAGACCTGCTACAACCTGCCATAAAAGGCAAAACCCACATTAATAGAAAATGTGCTTCCCTCCCCCATTCCAAATGTATTTTTTATGAGTAAACATTTCGGTATTAAGACTTACTGTCTTCAAAGATCCCTTTTATGTCCCAAAGGTAACCATTTAAGTGATCTTATAACAGCCGTTACTTATCTTTACAATGGGCAATGCACATGAACTCAGTGTCTGAGACTTTCATTTTGCTATATATTTTTTAGTAACTACTTATAAATCCAGCTTGTTTCAAGTGTCAGTGACTCCATGTGGCCAAAAGACAGTCTTAGATCTTATTTCAGCTGCTAATACATTGTTTTAAGTGGAATTAAAAGAAGCATGAAATTTACAAAACCCTTTTCCCCCAACCCTTTTAGGTTGCTTACAGAAGTGATGCAAATGTTTTTCACACATTCAGCCATCTCTTATCTATTTTAAGAGTCCCTGCTCCAGCATTTGAAATACAGTACCCAGCAGTAAAGATATTTTGAGGACGTCTTTGAAGCAGTACACTAACGTTCCTCTGGAGTTTTCCAACGTGAAAAAATTGCACCAAACAATAGTATTGTCAGCTCCTCTGCAGCTGATTACAGTATTAGAGTGTGCACGTGCACAGCAGGCTAAGGGGAAGAAAAGCTGAAACTAAGGGTTTCTCTGAAGCTGTCATCGCACATCAGTGATTTTGTCCTTCCATCACCTGGCCCCAAGAACAACACAATTCTTATGACTCTATTACAGAGGACTCCGCTAAAACCACTATTTATTGCTCGGGTCAGGGTGAAACCCTGAAAGTCTGTGTGGTTTCTGTAGATTCATCAAAATTTGGTCTGTCCAAACCTCTGTCCAGCTACTTGAACCTCAGCAAACCATTTGACGAACCTCATCCACAGATTGTATGTAGGAAAACCTGTTAAACTAGGAAAAATAATTTTCTCTTGTTTCAATGCAAACTATGGCTATTAACAACATGATGTTCCCCAACTGAGTTTGCCAGGTAAGACAGCTTTAAAAACTTTCTTATTCCAGAGCACAGGGTGACCCCTTGTAACACAGTCAATCTCGACGTATCCCCAAACTGTCTGTCCACCTTTGGTATTGAAAATACCTCCGCTATAAGAACTTAACCTTATCTTCCCTAACCCTGCAAATCTGTTTTATTGGCCCCCTTTGACAGCAGCAGGTTGACACCTTAGACATATGAACAAGGTCACCCTTGTAACACAGCGCCCAGGGACAGCAGCACCCTTTTGCAGGCAGGGGGAGGGAATGGAATGGCAACCTCTAGGCAGTCTGACCTGCTAAGTGCTTCAGTACGACCAGTGCCATAAACATGCTAACCAGGTGCTGATGGATGGGCCTGGAGGCCCAAAGAACAACGCAAGTTCATTATATAAACAGGGGAAAGAAGGGAAGTCAAGCAGCTTTCCTAAAATCATGAAGGAAGTTTGGGGCTGAATCAGGAACTGAAACTAATTTTCTCCAGGCTCAGTTCTGTGCCCTCACAATAGGGAGCCACCAAAAAATTGGGTATCTTCACACAAGCAGCCTCTGGGAGTCGGGTCAGCTTACCACAACACATAATAATTCCTCTCGTTAAAATGGGAAGTGCAAAGAAATGCCTAAAGTCCTCACCTTTGAGTTTCCCTGGTTTTACTTTAAAGTGTGGCTGTAAATGCCTCAGAAAAAACATCACCTGCAAACTGATATGAACAAGATTTAGCTTAACCTTGACCCTCACAAAAGCAGCACTTGCATACATTCACATAGGACACCAATATTCACGCCAGCCAGCACGAAGAAGAGGATGCTGCGTAGTCCCCCATCACTGCTGGTCTACCCCACAAAGAGCAGCCATAAACCAAGGTGAACCCCAGATAGAAAAGTAGAGCTGAGAAAGACCTTTCCCCCTTCACAAAAAGCGCAAAGAAAAAAAATCCACTTGGGAAAAATGTAAACATTACCCAACACTTTGAACCCAGAGTCAGGAGTGCTGAGCCCTCACCACTCTCTCTAGGCTCACAGCATCTCATTAGGTGCAGAAATATATCTGTTTTCTTGAAGCAATTAAACTATTGTTGAAACAGTGCACATGGGGCCAGGGGCTTACAGGAAGCCACCTCCTCTATTGGACGGCTTTCAGGAATGCTCAGACACTGATCTTTTATATCAATACAACTGAAGTCATCAAGATATCTACTTTAACTGTTTACTTAATGATGCATCTGTTACAAGCTGTGATTTCTTTGAAAATCTGTCAGACTCAGGAGCTGATCCATGTAGAAGAGAGGAGAGACGAGAACAGCTTTCTGGCCAAAACAGCACCATTCTATCCCTGCAAATGTTGCTGTATTTTAAAAATCAGATATTAGTCGCAGTAAATATAAATATTTTGCCTGCAATACTCCTGTTCTTATTTACAATTTACTTAAAATTGGAAGTGATTTCAATGGAATACAGTCCTAAAGATATCTGAGATTCCAGGAAACAGAAAGAGGCATAAAGAAAGGAAGGAAGAAAAAAATCCCACGGAGGTCTCTAACAAACTCTGGAAAAGACAGAATTGATTTCAGACAGGTTTGTGTGAAATCTTTTTCATTTGTGCTCATGTGGGAGCACACTCTGGTTTATTTTTTTCATCTGGACTCAGCCTACGTACCCACTTTTGATCAGTTCTTTCCACCAAGGTTTGCTCAATTTCAACCCAATACCGCTATGGAAATCACAGAAAGCACAATGCAGGTGACTTCCAAACACATGTAAACTCACAAGTTTAACAAAATCTAAACCAGTCAGCATGAAGAGACTATATCCCACTTCATTCCTTGAAGAGCTAAGCTTGCAATCTTGGCTGTCATTTGTTCCTTGTTACTACCATTAAGTTCAGAGAACTCATCCTGCTAAACATAGAACCCACACAGAATTCATGGATATTGATTTATTTCGGAATTTCATGTTTCTTCATGTTATGTCCCAGTTGGTTCTGGGAAAACCTGTAAGCTCCTAATTATGAGCCCACTGTGCTAGGTGCTGGACAAAGGCACTGCAAAAAATGAGTTAAAATTCAGTAAAATCCTGTTAGTGCTAACAGAACATTTTCATACCCTTATCCCACCAAAAACAATGGTACTGACTGTTGTAATGTGATATTCTCAAGGGCACTGTATGATGCATAAACAACTTGTGCTCAGCTCTCCTGAAGGAAAAGAAACAACTCCTCCATGTTTGGCAGATGAACATGAAAATTTGAGTCATTTGACCATGATTACATGGCATATATTTGAGAGAGGAAAGAGGAAAGACAAGTGGATATGGTAACCCAGGAGATATGGGCTAAATCCTCTTTATCACCATGGATGACCCATGTATGCCACCTATGAACTTCCAAAACAGCAGAGATAACCAGCTTCTAATATCTATGTGAAAGAGCTGCACCCATTACAGCCACTTTGGCTTTGGAAAATCCAGACAGCATAACTCGTGTTTTCTAATTTAAAGAAAAAGTAAATAAAAAAATAGTGCAGCAGAATGGGCTGCATCCTCCCACGTCTCAAGTCATCACCTCACGAAACCTTGAAAACAGACCGCCTGGATTCATGGGGGACAGTTTAAGGAGAAGATGAGCAACGCCAACTCCTCCTTCCACTCCAAAGTGCTTGGATGTCTTCTCAAGGCCATGCAGAAATTCTTTAGGAGCGCTGGGAATAGAAGCCCCATTTCTCAGTGCTGGTATTGGATGCATAGCATTTCTAAAACATTTTTCTCTGCCACTTGTCTGACCCTAGGAGAAGTCCCACTGCTCTGTGCAGGCAGCCATGGAACACTCTGCCAAACCCTATCAATTATTTAGCGCCAAAAGGAAGACTTTGTGTGATAAAAGAATGGATTTTATCTAAAGCTTGTTCCCCTTAAACTGATTTACACAGCTGGCCTCTCTAGTTGCCTCCCTTAACATAATTATTTACTTCTGCATTACTAGCCTTCCTCCACTTCGGTTGTATCTAGGTACCTTTTGTAGCCTTTAGAATTCACTAGGTTTTTTTCCTCATCTTTTTAGTGGAGATTTTAAATTGCCCATCTCTCTGAACAGGCCATTAAAACACTAGTTCTGTCAATGCTGGTGTAAGGCTGGAGCAGCTCTGGGAAGCAGCTCCCTCAGCTGTGTTGACACTTGGGTCTTGAGTTTGCCTCCGACTTGAGAAGCCACGGGGTGAGATTTTAGTTCAGAGCTGATAGTGACGTCTATCTGTAGCTCACCAGGCTATGGACTGATAAATGCAAATGGAAGGCTTTAAAGCACTAATCTAGTCCCACGTTGGTTCCTTGCTTTAACCCCACCCTGCAATTTTGGTCAAGGCAGGAAGACTGGGATTTGTCCACCTAACATTAGACACCCCAAATCAAGCATGAAGCCCTCAAGGGACCAAAGCAGGCATCTCCAAAGCATGCAAAGGGTTCCCAAACTAGACATCTAACATTTCGGCAGCCAATTTCAGGCAAAACAGTTCCCAGTCCTGGTCCCTCATGATTACAGCAGGCTCAAAGGCCACAGTTAATGGATGGTGCTGAGAGAATTAATTTGCAAAACATGCAAATTCTCAGACGCTTAGGCAAAAAGCTGCCAACATACTAAAAAGTCAAAGTATGGGGGCATGCTGGCAGCACAGAGAAGACAATCCAGGAAAGCATCATGATAAATACAATCCATTATCAGCACTGGATTTTCCTACCTGACTGTAAATGACCAACCCACAAATAGGTAGGTTCAGCATCATTTTAAAAGAGGCACTTTTCTGAAGACTGAACTAGATCCATGGAAAATAAAAAAATCAGTACCTCCAGAATAAGCTTTTGGAGCTTACAAAATAATAGAAAGGTGGAAGCTGATATTATTACAATGAATACTGTTAATTATAATAATAATACACTCACAAAATATAAAGGTCTTTCAGGTACTACTTAATGGTTGGGATCACCAGTGTCAGAGCCAGCCTGTGAAGAATACCTTTGTAAATTTAATCCCATAAAAGCTTTTCAAGTTGGCATGCAATCCTGCAATGTGGTTAGGGATGAGACTAAATAACTCTGTCTTCAGAGTACCTTGGCATCAGTATAGGGCTGAAATTGTAAAACCTTTGGTATGACAGTGTGTGGGAGCTGTACACAATCACTGAATGTTGATGTTATAAACCATAGAATCATTTAGGTTGGAAAAGACCCTTATGATCATTGAGTCCAACTGTAAAGTTGATACATCATTAAATGCTTTGTTGATACAGACTCTAACATCTTCTATAAGGACTACGCAATGTGAACAAAAAGCCTGTAAACATTAATGGTTATCCGCTCTGAGGTTGTGCCTTTGCCCACAAGGCTGGCTACCACACAGAAGAACCCAGTATAGAGGTTTGGGAAAAGGATTTTCCCCATGAGGGAAAAAAAAACAACCCAAAACCTCAACAACCCAAAGCAAACAAGTGACCAAGAAGTGGGATTCTAATCACTTGTTTAAGCAAAGATGTACTGCTGACAGTTTTAAAGAAGAGCCTAGACAGACTCAGCATTGCTGGCCATTGACAGAGAAGAAAGGGCAGACAGAAGAAAAGATGTGTTTTTTGTGGCACAGTTTGTGGCAATCTTAACTACTAAAATCTTGTCTGTGTAGCTGAAGAGCCTGCTGCTCCCAGGGTGTTCTCCACCAAGTCCACACACCGGATTATGTTCAATGAACATAAATATGGTGCAATATGGCTTCAGCTTCATCAATGACTACAATGATCCATTTAAACTGTCCCACTGAGCAAGTGTCAACTGGTATGATTCAAAGCTGGTAGGTCTTCACAGGCCTTTATATCCTGCGACTGAGGAACAGCCTCACCATTGTACCAGTCTGAGCATCTGAGACCACTGGGTGCTCAAAGGGACATGACCAGGTACACAAGAGAGACCTGCAGGCAACCCAGCCAGCCAGAAGGCCTATGGTAGCAAAGAAATCCATTTTAAGACCCAACAGAATTATTTCTATTTAAGATTAACAAAAATCTCCATGGAAGCAGTCAAGAAATGCATTTCTATCACTCTGACAGTGCTGTACTGAAACCCTACCCAATATGGAGGTGACTGAGCAATATGCAGTAGATACTTGGGTGCTCACTTGGAGTACTGTGTGCAATTCTGGTGTTCTCAATATAAAAAGGACATGGAACTGTTGGAACAAGTCCAGAGGAAGGCCACGAGGATGATCAGGGGACTGGAGCACCTCCCGTATGAAGATAGGATGAGAGAGTTGGGACTGTTCAGCCTGGAGA